>PVJH01017975.1:0-46411 GCA_004026705.1 Nesogale talazaci
GCCCGCTGCCCGCAGCCCCGCCAGGCCCCGCTAGACCTCGCCCCTCAGGCCCACCTGTTCCTCTGTGTCTGCAGGAGCTGGGGGCTGGGGTCCCTGGGGCCCCTGGTCCCACTGTAGCCGAAGTTGTGGCGGAGGCCTTCGGAACCGGGTCCGCACCTGCGACTCCCCCAGCCACAGGGCCTGGGGGCTGAAGTCTGTGGAGCCTTGCGGTGTCCAGGTATCTGGAGGAGGGAGAAGGCCAGGTAGTGACGGAGGGGAAGGTGGCAGCTTAGAAGACAGGCTCACAGCCTGGCCTACTCCTCCTCCAGGGGCCAACTGCACTGATATCAAAGGGCCACATTATAGCCCCCGTGGCCCACCCTGCCCTCGTTCCTGTGCCGACTTGGCTGTGAGTTTCCCCCTCTCTTCCTGCTGACTTCTGACCTGGGTGGGTCTTTGGAGGAACGACTGGGCAGGTGGGGGCCCCATGGCCTTTCAAGGGAGACACCTCTACCTGTGGGTGGGTCTCTGGAGGAAGCAGTGTCTCCACCACCTGAGATGCTCTGTACAACGGGACAGCAATAGGCAGGAAGGAGAACATGGGCCCTTGGGTCATCTTAAATGCATTTGAGGTTAAACTGGCTGTGTGTGTATGTGTGTGTGTGTTCAGGAGTGCATGCCTACCTGCATGTGTGTCTCCTGTGTCTGCGGGCCACCTACTGGGATACCTGAGCACAAGCTGAAACACCTGTGCATGGTGGGGATGGGGTGGTGGGTGGTGGTGAGGAGAACGCTACTACTGCCAGGGAGAAACTGAGGGCAGCCTGGTGGAGTTCAGAGGGGTGTCTGGAGGCAGGATGACCTAGGCAGCAGTGAAATGGAGGGGGGGCGGCTAGAGTGGACCTGGACACTGCTCTGCCTTGTGGGTCACTGCGTCCAGGCTCCTCTGAGTCCCTCACCGAGCCCTTGAGTAGTAGGTTGTATCCCTGCATGGGCACAGCCTAGGAATCAAGGCTAACCCAGTGCATCCCCATCACTGCCCCTCCCTGGGGACTTGTCATGGGTTCATGCATGGCACTGACTCTTCCTGCCTTCAGGACCCAGGAATGTGCACTCCGGCCCCTCTGTGAACTGTGGCTCTGGCAACCCTGCTTGTGGCATGTTTCCTGCTGACCGAGCCCCTTCCTGTCCCCTAGCTCTGTGTGTGGCACTGCCAGCCAGGTTGCCCTTGCCCCCCGGGCCAGGTGCTGAGTTCTGATGGGGCTGCCTGTGTGCAGCCGGGTCACTGTGGCTGCCTGGATTTACTGCCTGGGGAGCGGTATGGCCCTGGCACGTGGCTGGCCAGGCTGGATGGCTGCAACTCCTGGTGAGGCCCGTGTGAGTGCTGCTGGCCCCAGGAGACATGGGCCAGCCTGCGGCCTGGATGTCAGGGGAGAACTGAGGTGCCAAGGCACTCAGCTCTGCTCTCGGAGTGGGAGGGACTGAGTGAGGAAGCAGATGTGGCTGCTTCCATCATCTGAGCCTTATGTTGGGGTGCACCTGCTAGCTGGACAGGGAGCAGGCTCTGGAGGTATGGAGGGAGGGAGTGAAAGAGAGGGAGGGATGGAGCTATTGCCTACTCCCCTGTCAGCACGTGCATAGAGGGGAAGCTGAACTACACAGATACACCTTGCCCAGGTAGTACCCAGCCTGCAGGGGTGATGGGAGGGACTGGGAGAGGTGAGGGTGCAGGGCCAGGGAAGGATCTACCCTGCCCAGGGTTGAGGGGAGGGGCCAGAGGCATGGCCCACTGTCTGTCCCTCTCCCCCTGCAGTGCCTGGGGGTGGTGTCCCTGGTCAGCCTGGACACCATGCTCATTGCCTTGCAGGGGCCAGAAAAGGACCCGCTTCAGAGGTTGTGCCTGTCCTTCCCCTCAGCATGGGTGGAATCGCATGCCCTGGGGAGACAGGGGCCCAGCAACAGCAGGAGGCTTGCCCCAGCCCTGATGCCCACCCAAGTCCCCAGTGCTGACTCTGATCCCTATGGTCTGGACATCTCCTCCCTCTTTCCTCCTGACTCCTCTTTCTGGCATAGAGGATGGTGCCTGGGGTCTGTGGGGACCTTGGAGCCCCTGTGAAACATGTCTGGGGCAGTCCTACCAGAGCCGGCAGGGTGCCCAGCCTCCCAGCCAGGGAGGCAGGCCCTGCCCTGGGGCCCACCGTCAGAGTCGCCTTTGTCAGGATAATTCTTCCCAGTGCACAGGTAGGCACTCTTGGCAGGGCCTGGGGGACTGTCCCCGGAGGGTCCCCTTGCTCAGCCCCTGGCAGAATGACTGTGAAAAAGTTTGTCATGAGGGCCACTGCTCAGTTCCCTTCTCTCCTGTGGCAGACTGCAAAGGTGGCCAGGGCCTCATTCCCTATGGGCAGCCCTGTCCCCTTTCCTGCCAGGACCTATCCCAAGGGAGTGAGTGCCAGCCAGGACCCACTAGCTGCCAGCCTAGCTGTGGGTGCCCCTCAGGCCAACTGGCCCAGGATGGATTCTGTGTGCCCCTTGCCCTGTGTCACTGCCAATACCAGCCTGGAGCCCTGAGTCAGTGCCCTTCTGCTGCCCCCCAGCACTCTGTTCTGCCTCTGCTCCTGTGCCCAGATCCCAGAGGGGCCGCAGGGCAGGTGGGCATGGCAGGAAGGAGACCTCCTGGCAAAGTGTCTCTCACCTTCCATGGTTGGTCCAGGGTGGACGGGCAGTTGAGGGACTGGACTGTCTGAGACCCCTGTCCCCACCTACTCTTCAGGTGTTCCTGAGAACCAGAGCAGGTCGGCAGGGTCTGGCCTCAGCTCCTGGGAGGACTTAGAGCCTGGAGAGGTGGTAACAGGGCCGTGTGATACCTGGTGAGCTCTGAAGCAGGAGGGGCGGCCCTGTGCTGGGAGAGGGGCAGGCTCTCTTTAACTCAGTTCCTGTCCCCAGCACCTGTGTGGCTGGAGTCCTGCAGCATCAGGAGGTGCCCAGCTGCCCTGGCCCTGGGGTGTGGGATGCCTGGGGTCCTTGGGAGGACTGCAGTTTTCCTGTGGGGGTGGGGAGCAGCTGTGGGCTCGGCGCTGTGCCCAGCCGCCCTGCCCAGGGCCTGCCCACCAGAGTCGTACTTGCCACACCCAGGTGTGCAAAGGTGAGCACCAGTCTGGGCAGGTGGGGGTCCTGGGAAGGTAATGTCAGTCCTGGGGGGTCTAGTGCGTGGGGGTGGCAATGGCATAAGGACTAGGTCCTGGGTGGGTGATGTCAGCATGGGGTTGGGCAGTGAAGTGGCTCCTTGTACACAGAGGCTGGGTGTTCAGCTGGGCGGCTGTTCCGGGAGTGTAGGCTAGGCGAAGGGTGCCCCTTCTCCTGTGCCCACATCACACAGCAGGTCGGCTGCTACTTTGAGGGCTGTGAGGAAGGCTGTCACTGTGCCCCAGGCACCTTCCAGCACCGCTCCACCTGCGTGCAGGTCAGGCCAGGCTGCCTCTCCTCTGTGCCCTTCCTCCCTCTCCCAGCAGACCTGTGCTGCACTCTCCAGGGCTCGCCCCACTCCAGCAGCCAGACTGCTTCTGGACACGCCTCCTCACTTGGAGCCTAGGATGCAGGCTTTCCAGGGTGTAGGGCACCTGCTTCTAACAGACCTGCCAGGCCTCCAAGATTCCCTTTCAGCCAGATCCCCTTTGTTTTGTCTGGGGGGTTCCATTAGCAGGTGCCAGTCCACCCACACCCACCCCCTGCCCCTGGGCCACATTTCCAGATGTCATGTCCAAAGGGGACCTAAGTGGCATGGTCCAATCTCTGAAAGGCGAACCTATGCCCCAGAGAAGCAGAGGCTGAGTCAGAGGCAAACTGGTACCCCAACTCCTGGGGCGCTCAATCCTCTCCCCATTTTGGGGGGTGCCCTCTAGGCACTCAGGAGAGCTCTTCACCGGCTAGAAACGAGGGTGCGCACTCTTCTTTCCTGACACGAGGGGGCGCTCCACTCCTGCACCTCGACAGGTCCGACCCCTGGAACTCCTTACCGCCCTCCCGAGGTTCCCTCCTTGTGGGGCGGTGCTCCAGGGCCCTCACATCTGCATGGGGGCGGGGTCCTGCCTGTGCTGAGGATGCCTCCTCTCCAGGAATGCCCCTGCGTACTGACCGCACTGCTGCGGCAGGATCTGCTCCAGGCTATGGGGTCCCCCAGCCGGGACTCACTCAGCCACCCTTTTTGGATGAGAGGAGTTGGTCTATGGGGCCCGAAGATGAGCTGGGTTCCGGGCAGACCCTTCACCTGGGTTGAAGCAACCGGTGAGGGACATTAGGGGCGTGGAAGGGAGCACAGGGTTGGCAGGGGTTCAGGCATTTCCCTGCTGTGACCACTCGGCACTTCCCCAGCTCCTGTGCCCATGGGACGCTGTCCTGTTCCCTGGAGGCCTGCGGCTTCAGCCCCTGGAGCACATGGGACCGGTGCTCATACTCCTGCGGGGGACTGGGGGCCCGCAACCGCAGCCGGTTGTGTACGCGCCCTGTGCCCACCCGCAGCGACCAGGGCTGCTTGGGGCCGCACCAGGAGCAGGAGCCCTGCGCCAGCCCTGACTGCCCTGGTGAGGACAGGGAAGGGGGATGCCGAGTGGGGGAGATGTGGACTGACTTCCCTTGCTGCCCGGCCCACCTGCCACTGCTCACCCCCTACCACCAGGAGTGCTCAGTTCTAGAGACCTGCGGATGGGGGCTCACAGCCATGTCCAGAGACTAGAAAGAGAGCCTCAGAGTGTGGCGTGGAGAGGGGTGGGCTCTGACCCACTAGCAGGGCAGCGAGGTGTTCATTAGCTAGTTCTGGATGTTTGAGTCTGAGAATTTGCCTTTCCACCCCAGAAATGTGGGAACAGAACCCACATCATAAGAAGCTGCTCAGGTGCTTCTTAGGAGACCCGCTGGCCCCCCCACCCCCTGTGGAGCCCAGAAATGGTCCCCAAGCAGCAGCACAGGCCACTGAGGAACTTCCTGGCTTCAGAAATTCTCAGTAGGGGGTGGGGGGGGGAAGGTGAGCTCTAGGGAGCCCCACCCTGGAGGTGCAGGCAGTGCAGAGGGGGCAGAGATAGCTTAGAGGTGTGTGCAGTCTGACTGTGGGTTCTTTTGGCTCAGAGGACGAAGAGTTCACGATGGAGCCAGGGACAGGTGGACCAGGTAGGGCCCAAGCCCGCAGTCCAGAGATCTGCATATCTCTTCCAGTCTGCCCCTGGCCTCTCTGCAGGCCCCTTCCTGCACCCCCAACCCATCTGCCATCACATCCTTCCTCTAGCGCTGCTCCTGGGGCAGTGATGGGAGCCCAGAGCTGATTCATCAGGAAGGGCCCACCCACCCCACCATAGGGTCCTGGAGTCCGTGGTCTCAGTGGCCCCCTGCTCTCGCAGCTGCACAGACTCCGCTCGCTCTACTTGGCGCCACCAGACTCGCTTCTGCTTGATCAACTACACGAGTGCCCATGCTACCCAGGAGCGACCTTGCAACCTGCCCTCTGCACAGGTGCCCCGTATGACCTCTAACCCCACAAGGGCCTTACAGCCCTCAGCCACTCGAGCCCTACACCTCTGCCTGCTCAGCCAGAAGCGTGGCTGTTGGACAGCACCCATAGAGCTCACCCTAAAAGTTTGGGATTTCTGTCTCCAAGAGAAACAGGACAGCAGGCTCAGCTGCCAACCTGCCCTCCTGGGCTCCTGTGTCCTCCCGTTAATGACCTGGACTGGGGGGGGGGCTGTTGTAGCTCTACCCCCCTCTCCAGGGCTGCTCCTGTGCCCAGGTCTTGGTTGTGTGGCTGGAAATTCTTCCTGGACCACCTGGGCCCCCTGGGAGCCCTGCCCTCGAAGTTGCGGGGTAAGCCAGCAGCGACGTCTACGGGCATATAGGCCCCCAGGGCCCAGTGGGCACTGGTGCCCCGATATCCTTTCCGCCTACCAGGAGCTCCGCTTCTGCAATTTGCGTGGGTGCCCAGGTGAGCCCTGTTGCCCCCCTCCTCTCCTGAGGAGAGGGGGCACAGTGGAGAGGTGGGACCCAGCACCTGCCATCCAGGTCATGCCCCCAAGGTGCCATCTCCTCTGCAGTGGCTGGAGGCTGGTCACGCTGGAGTTCCTGGTCATGGTGTGACCGCAGCTGCAGTGGGGGCCCATCACAGAGGAGCCACAGCTGCTCTAGCCCACCACCCAAGAACAGGGGTGCCCCATGTGTCAGGAAGTGGCTCCACACTCGGCTCTGTAACCCCATGTCCTGAGGTACATAGCACTGATGACAGGACCTACACCGCCAGCATCTGGGATTCTGAGCCTAGGTGCACACAGCGCTGCCCCTCTGGCCAGTCAAGAAAACTGAGGAGGGCTGTTTTCCATGGGTGGGCTCAGAGCATCACAGCCCCTCAATCCACCCCCCCCCCAAAAAAAACACACACAAACACACACACATCCTGGAATGGAATGGATGCTCTGTCCCTCCCTCCCTGTCTGAGGCAGCAGGCTCGGGTCTCAGTTAAAAGTATGCCTAGTCCCCCGTGCCCCCTCCAGCCACCCACTCCTGTCATTGTCCTTTGTTCTTCCATGAGACCACACTCAGCCTCCCACATTTCCCAACTCAGGTCATTCCAGACCTGGGAACAGCCTGGGGCAGCATCCTGTGCGTCTTAGCTCAGTGCCCACTGATCTGTCTCCACTGACTTAGAGGGAGGCTGCCCCACCAATATGGAAGTGGTCAGATGTGCCAACCACTGCCCTCACCAGTGCTCAGACCTCCAGGAAGGGGCTCTGTGCCAGGACAATGAAGCCTGCCTGCCACTGTCCAAACAGTAGACATGGTGTCTAGGGGTGGGCAAGGCTGCCTGGCTCAATGTCAGTGTCCCTTACTTCCCACTGGGGCCCTGGAGACCAGTGTTGTCTGGGACTGCTTGGAGGTGACCCAGGACCAGCACCAGCTCCCTGCCTCCCTACCCCCACAGGGTCCCTGGAGCAAGGTGGCACTTGTGTGCCCACAGGGCACTGTGAGTGCACAGATGCCCAGGGACACAGCTGGGCCCCGGGCAGCCAGCGTCTGGAACCCTGTGAGAATTGCACCTGCCAGGCTGGGCAGCTCTCCTGCACAGCTCAGCCCTGCTTTCTGCCCACCTACTGTGTCTGGAGCTCATGGTCAGCCTGGAGTCCCTGCAGCCACTCCTGTGGGCCTGGAGGACAGCAGAGCCGCTTCCGGTGTGGGGTCCGGCAGGCTGGGGCTTCCTCTCTCTCCCTCCCTTCACTGCTCTCCTGGGTTCATCACCCACCCTGCACCTGGCCCAGTCTGCCCTCCCACCCACAAAAGGCTGTGGTGGCGCCCCGGCCTCTCATGTCCCTGCCTGGCTGCCAGGACCATCACATCTGGCTCCTGGGATCCTGTGTGCAGGGAGGAACAGTCACAAAGCCAGAGCTGCTGGCAGCCTCCCTGCCCCCCACTGTGTGGGCAGGGCACCCGTCTTCACGCTCTAGGGGACAGCTGGCTGCAGGGCGAGTGTGAGCAGTGGTGAGTCCCAGGTGGGACACAGGGAAGGTGGAGTGCCCCCGCACCTGTGGCCTGCCTCACACTGCTGACCTGGGCCTCCCCTTCAGCTCCTACACACCAGAGGGCATCCTGTGCGAGGACATTGGTTGCACAGGTTGGAGACAGCACCCGAGAACCAGGCCCCTGCACCTCTGCTCGTTTGGGCCCTGACTATAGCCCTGTCCTCCACAGGGCCTGAGGCCTGGACGCCATGGTCCTCCTGGTCTAGCTGTCCAGTCTCTTGTGGGGGTGGAAACCAAGTTCGAACCCGGGCCTGCAAGTCTCTGGCTTCCCTCCCTAGGGCAACGTACTACTTAGGCCCGGACTCCCAGACCCACCCCTGTGGGCAGCAGGCCTGCTCAGGGT
Organism: Nesogale talazaci; assembly: GCA_004026705.1. Lineage (NCBI taxonomy): Eukaryota > Metazoa > Chordata > Mammalia > Afrosoricida > Tenrecidae > Nesogale > Nesogale talazaci. The sequence continues at coordinate 7,873 of PVJH01017975.1, forward strand.
TGCCCTTGGCCTGCTCCTGGGGGCCTTGGGGACCCTGCTCCCAGAGCTGTGGCCCTGGCCTGACCTTCTGTTCTGGAGCCTGCGCCTGTCCAATGTCTGAGCCAGACCCCACCTGTAATGGCACCCTCCTGCACCTGGATGCCAGGGCCTGCTACCTTGGACTCTGCCCAGGTGAGAGTCCCTCAGTCCAGGAGGATCTCTGGAGAAGACTGGGCCTTCCCAACCCTGTGCCATTTGCCCCAGGCTTCAGATGGCTTGTTTTCCTCATCCACAGCCCCTTTCCCTTGTGAAGGGTCTTTCCACAGGGGACTTTCTGAATTACTGGGCACACCTATTCTTTTCCTGTGTGGCTTGGGCCAAGGGCCACAGGTGGGGGCGAGGGGAGAGGATAGGCTGGCAAGGCCCCAAGGAGTCCCAGGTGGCCCCTGGCTGATTCCTGATCCCCGGCCCCAGAGGCCTGCAGCTGGAGCCGCTGGACCAAGTGTTCTTGCCGGGTGCGCGTGCAGCAGCGGTACCCACACCAGGGACCAGCACCGGGGCGAGGGGGGGGTGATTTTGGCAGGTCCTGTACTCGCCTCGAAGGCTATTTCCAGCCTTGCCCCCCTAGCAACTGCTCAGGTGAGCTTCCAGAACAGGGGATTCTCTGAAGTCACTTTCCATGTCCACAGGACCTCTGAGAGCACCCCCAGGCCACTAAAAGCTATTACTTGGCCCAGCTCTCCTCACTTGGCTCAAGTACTGCTCCCCAGGGTCTAGGTTCCACATTCCCTCACTCTCCTTTCACATGAGCACAGCAGGGGCCTGGTGGGCACTAATGGAGAGGACTCTTGTTACTCCACTTCTCACCTGGCCACTTCTCCTAGAGCACAGCTGCTTGCCCCCCTTTGAGTTCCGGGCCTGTGGCTCCCCCTTCACTGGACTCTGCTCCACCCACCTTCAAGGGCAGCTCTGCCAGGACCTGCCCCCCTGCCAGCCTGGCTGCTACTGTCCGGAGGTAAGGGAGTCCCAGCACCTAGCCCCAGCTCAGGGAGCTGCATCAGCAGAAGCAAGGCAGCCCCCACTCTCCTTCTGCAGGGACTGCTGGAGCAGGCAGGAAATTGTGTCCCCCCAGAGCAGTGCCACTCTCTGAGAATTCCAGGTGGGGCCTCAAGCCTGGCGCTGGCCCCCAGGAACCGGCTGTGGCTGGGCTGTAAGGAATGGTGAGCAAGGGAAGAGAGGGGTACCTGTGGGCCAGACCGCAGCTTTCTCACTTGCTAGGAGGCCCAGATCTGGGCACTCTGTTCCCCACACCCACCCAGCCCACCACTGCCTCTCCCCAACAGTGAATGTTGGCATGGGGAACTGCAGTGCACCTCGAGGGCCTATGGGCATCGGGGATGGTACATATGCCCCCTGCCCTGCTTACTCACCTGCCAGAGCTGCTGTCTTAGGGAGGTTCTCTGCACAGCCCCCACTCTGCACAGATCCCCCCACTCTGCATGGCACCCCACTCTGCACATCCTCCCCAGGTCTTCTGCCTCTGAGTGACTGGTCAGAGTGGACACCCTGTGGGCCCTGCCTGCCTCCCACTGCTCTGGCCCCAGCCTCCAGGGCTGCCCTGCAAGGACACTGGCCCCAGGACCTCATCCACCCCTCCCTGAGCCCTGTGCCCCTGCTGGCTTCAGAGCAGCACCGGTACCACCTCTGTTTGGATCCTGAGATGGGGCAACTCTGGGCTGGGGACCCTCAGCTCTGTACCGCACTCCTCAGCCAGGAGCGCCTCTGCCCTGACCCTCGGGTCTGCCAGGGTAATAGCAGGGGGCCTGGGGCAGACTGATGACCCTCTTTCTTGGGGGCCTGGGTTCCCTGGGGTAGGCTTGGACTCTGGGACACCCCGGCACTCTGGGATCTCTGGGTGGTCTGGTCCAAACAGCAGTTGGAAAGCAGAGGAGTGTGAAAGGAAAGTGGTCAGTGATCTCTGGCATCGACTTCCATTTGTTAGCCCCGTGTCAGTGGGGTCTCTGGGGTCTCTGCCAGCTGCCCTGTAGTGAGGGTTTTCGACTGCACTGGAGAGAGTCAGGAGGCATCCTGGAAGGAGGCTGCAGGGGGCCCTGGGCTTAGACTGAGAGCTGCAACCTGGTTCCCTGTCCAGGTACTGAGTCTTCTGAGGGGGTGGGATGTGGACCCCATCCTTCCCTAGCTGCTGGGGTGGGGTGGGTACTGTTCTTGCCTGAGGGCCCAATCTCCTTCCCCAGGGGCGAGCTGTGTGGCCCAGGGCACTGAGTTCAGCCTGGGCTGTGCCAACCTCTGCCCAAGAAGCTGTGCCGACCTCTGGGGCAGAGTACAGTGCCTTCAGGGACCCTGCCACCCAGGTTAGCTCCACCTTAGCCCTGAGGGACATCCATGGGGATGTCCCAGAAAGGGTGATTGATCCAGGCCCTTTGAGTTTCTGGGAGACCCCTACCCCTACCCCTGGCTGTGCCTTTCATAGGGGGGTTATACCTGCCCAAACCTGGGGTCTTATTTGCCTGCACTCCCAGGCTGCCGCTGTCCCCCAGGCCAGCTGATTCAGGATGGGCACTGCGTCCCCATCTCTTCCTGCCGCTGTGGCCTGCCCAGCCACAATGCCTCTCAGGAGGTGGCCCTGGCTGAGGTCCTGCCACTGGACTGCCAGAACTGGTACTGCAGATGCTGGGGGCAGGGGCACTGTGAGTGGGCAACTGGACCCATCCCTGGGCAGAAGCAGTGACAGGGCCAGGGCCAGCACCAGCAAAGACTTGAGTACCGCTCTCTCTTTACCCCGTCTCAGCACCTGTGTCAAAGGATCCCTGGTGTGCCTACCTCATGCATGCCCAGTCCTTGGCTCCTGGTCAGCCTGGAGCAATTGTTCCTCCCCCTGTGGCGGGGGCATCCCAGAGCGGCACCAGAGCTGTAAGGGGGGCCCTTGGAGGGCACACTGCCTGCCCCAGGACACAGAACAGCAACAGGAATGTAACCTCGGACCCTGCCTCGGTGAGTGCCTGGGGTGGTGCTGCCTCCTCTGCCCAGCTAGCCCCTGAGCCCCCTGTGCTCAGACCCCCAGCCAGATCTGCTCTGCTGGGTCCTTCAGGGTCAGAGAAAAATAGCTCCCCCCACTCAGTGCCCCTCCAGGGCAGTTCGGAGGTGAGGCCCCATGGAACTCAACACAGGACGTGACCCAGGGACAGTCAGAGGAGATCTGGAGGACTCCTGGCAGGATTGGGTGGAATCTAGTGAGGCTTAGCTGCTGGAGTCAGAGGGGCAGCAGATGCGGTTGAGGCCACAGCAGAACCAACCTGCTGTTGGGTCTTTGTTGGCAGAGTGCCCCCTGGGGGAGGTATGGCAGATGGTGGCCCCTGAGGAGCGCAGGCTCTGTGAGCTGGCATGCAGAGAGCTGAACATCACAGAGGCTCCAGAGACCTGCTGCAGCATGGGGCGGTCCAGCTGCGTGTGCCAGCAGAGACGCTTCCGCAGCCAGGCAGGCCCATGTGTCCCCAAAGATGACTGTGAGTGCTGGCATCATGGGCATTCCCACCCGGTAAGATGTCCCCTTGTCCCCCAGCCCTCTGCCCCAAGTTTGTACCTCACTCCTGGGGAGCCTCAAGTTCCTGGGTCTTACAGGTTCCCAGTCCCAGACATTACAGGGAAATAGGTCCCCTGGGCCTAGCTGGGACACTCTGGCTGTGGCACTAGGGGCCATCCCCTGAGCCTCTGTGAGCCCCACTCTGGCCAAGCACCCAGTTGGGTCTGAGCCTGGGGCATTCTTAGAGAAAAGTAGGTGGAATAGTCAAGGGGCATGCCCCACTTTTCGCTCCCCAGCCTGGGTCTGAGTGGCAGGAGGCCTGTGAGAGCTGCTACTGCCTCAATGGGAGAAACGTGTGCACCCTGCGCTGCCCGCCGCTCACCTGTGCCCAGTTACCATCTGCCCTGGACTACCTCCCTCCACCCCATCAGCTCTAGGCACTTCCCTTGCCCCTGCTGGGCATGGCTCCCTCCTGAGTGAGCTGGGTCTATACTCACAGGGTGAGGTGAAGGCTCTGAAGCCAGGGAGTTGCTGCCCCACCTGCCAACAGCATACACAAGGTACAGAGAACTTGGGGCACATACCTCTCGCCTCCTCACCCTTGTCTGGGTCCTTCTCCAAACCTGTGTTCTTGGCCACCCCGAAGAGATTTCAGTCTGGCACACCTGGCCTCAGGAGCAGACTCACCCATGCACCCCTACCGCAGCCTGACCTCCCTACTCACCTCCCTCTGTCCTCCCCACCCTCACCCACACCCCAGAGGGGCCAACAGCCTCCTGCAAGTGCCTCACAGAGCTGCGCAACCTCATCAAGGGCCTCTGCCACCTGGACCAGGTGGAGGTGAGCTACTGCAGTGGGCACTGCCCATCTAGCACCAACGTCACTCCAGAGGTAGGCAAATCTGTCCTCTCACTGCCCATGCTGGCCCCTGCAGATCTGCTCTGGTAAAGCCCGCACTCGTTCCTGGGGTGGACATGCAATAGGACTGCCCACACAATTGCCGGGGGCCCTGCCTCACTCTGTGCTCTGGTGCTCCCAGGATGGGGTCTGCATCCCTGTCGGCCCCTGGGATGGTGAGTGGCTCTGCAGTACCTCCCTCGCTGCCTGGCTCCCTGCTGTACCCTAGGAGCCCTACCTGCAGAGCCGGGGTGAGTGCTGCAGCTACCGCCTGGACCCCGACAGCCCAGTGTGCGTCCTGAGCCTGCAGTGTCCAGGTGGCTGCGCAGAGCCCGTGGTGCTGCCCACCATCCTCAGCTGCTACTGCAGCACCTGTCCGGGTGAGAGGTGGTGGTGGAGAGTCAAGAGGGGGACAGAGGGATGCCTTGTCTTTCCAGAAAGCTCCACCCTCCTTCCTGGGGGTCATGTGTCCTCTGTGCTAACCCTTACCCCTGACTTCCCCTTCCCCAGGAGGCGATTTCTCAAAGCGCTGAAGGCACCCTAGCGGTACTACACCTGCCAGGGCATTTGTCTGTGAAGGCCCTGAGCACCCCATTCGCACCTAGCTAGTCACATGCCCTGATACCCACATCCCCAGTAAAACACACTGATAGCAGGCCCTTGTGTGTGGTTTTATTTCTGGGCACCATTGGTGAGGGTGGTGGCTATGAGCCCTGGCCTAGATCTGCCCAAGGTCTAGGGTCCTGGGGTTTGCTGTGTGTGCTGGTTTACCAGCTGGCAACTCACCCGTCATGCCTGAGAGCTCCATGCACTTCATGTCAATGTTTGCCTCAGTCATTAGAAGACCCAGCCTCTCACAATCCTCATCTTCACACACCCCTCTCTGCGTGAGAATCCCAGGTCTAACCCAGGCTCCTCAGGCCACTCCCACTGACCCACTGTTTTGTTGCACAAGAGACAAAGGAAAAATTTAACTTAACAAAATCAATAATGAATACTAAAGTCAGTCCCTACTCTTTGGGTTAATTATCTAGCTATCAACCATGTATTGTTGCTAGGGGGATATTTTTTTTCTGCACCCTAAGGAGGAAGTCTTATCACATACATAAAATGTCCATAAGAAATATTCCTTCCACAAAAAAGAGAAATATTCCTTCCACAATGAAGAGGGCTTGAGATAGTTATCAGGATTCCTCCAGGAGCTAGAGAGAATTCCTCTGGAAAGGGAAGGGTCATATCGCAGCAGGCAGACATCACCATAGGCTGTGTTGGCTCCATGCAGTGTTGGTGATCTCTAGCACAGTACTTGACTTCTTTCCTTCATTGCTGCCTTTGGTTAGCTCTCTAATATGGAAAAGTCAGTGAATCACATATGAGAACAAGTAAAAAATATTGCTACCAGATCACAGAAACCTTAATTAAGCAAAAATATCAAAATGTGAAGCTATTATTTCTCCACACATCCTCCATCTAGGTCATGTCTACTTCCTAATGTGGTGTTTCTATCTCTCTAAACCTTCCCCAAGGAATTATGGGCTCTTCGGTTTATCTTACATCCAAACAGCAGTGGTGGGACTCTCAGCGAACTCAACTCATGATCCTTGTCTATGTTCTTGTAGTTTGGGGAACAAAAAGACATGGAAGGGGCAAGATCAAGTTGTAGGCTGGATGGGGGAAGTTTCTCCAATAGAATTCTCATAAGTAGCTCTTGGTGCACTTGAAGAATGAGTAGGTCCATTGTCGTGATGGGAAAAAAAATACTGGGTACAACTTTCCTTGCCCTTTACACACCAATAGAGTTTTCAATTATCTGAAGAATACACCAAAATAAATCCCTGTGATGATCCTGTGGCCTTGGGAATATCTGTCAAGATTACTTCTCTGGAGTCACCATACACCTCCATGCTTGAATTTCTCTATCTTGAATTTAACTGACCCAGTAGATTCTGTGCTTAATTTCTGTCTTGAATTTAACTGTATATCCCATGCTGAATTTCTTCTCTGTGTTGGATTTATTTTTGTGTGTGTGTGTGTGGTGGGGGGGGGGGCATCACTGCTCTCCAGCGGTGGGAGTAGGAGGCCCAACCCCACTGCTGGAATTGAACCTCCGTCCCAGTGGGCCGCAGTCCCGCGCACAACCACTACACCACTGGGGCTCAGCCCTCTCTGTGTTGGATTTAAATGACCCAGTAGATCCCATCAGAAGTCATTGTTTTGATTGGATCACTCTATGGAACATCTTGGTAAATCCAAGACTTTCCCCAGTTACAGTTTTTTCCAGAAAATCATCTTGTTCCATAGCTTCAATCTTGCTTGAAGGAGTGTGGGAAGATCAGCGCTTAACTCCTTGGTCTTCCTGCAATGCTCTGGTGCCCACAGAGTCCAAAGTTGTGGAGGACATTTTACTGAAATCGAACATGCCAAACTATGTGAAAGTCCAGTCCTCAATAGCTGCCACATCAACAATAATTCTATTTGTGTTGTCTTTGGGGGTATTCTCTACTTCACCTCTAGGTTCTGATATCCATGGCTATGGCTACACAGAATGTGTGGACAATAGTCATGAGCAGAAGGTTGACTACGGAAGTTGACAGGTTGCAAAGCAAGTGAGAAATGTCCAAGATGCACTTGTTTATCGGGACTGTTAGAAAGTTCTTTCAGGTCTGCTAATCAATGCCCACAGGGGCACACTACTCTACTGTAAGCCTCAACTTGAAGGTATTTGGCCCAAGCTCCATGGTTCAGCAAAACCGGTTTCCTCAATTAAGTAGCCAAAGGCATCCCACTCCACCAATCAGCTTTCTGCCTCACAGCACTCACCTTTACTTGTTCCACGGGGTTAGAAGTCTTTCACTGTTCCATGTTCTGCCTTCTGATTCTGCTGTTGCTCCTTTGATGTCACAACTGTCTTCTTGATCCAGGAAGTTCACTGTGCAGAGATTTCCGGTCCAGAGGACATGCCTCCCTCCTGCCTTTTGCTGGGAGTGAGATGCCCCCTCCTGCTTTTCAGAGGGAATATTTTCTGTGTAGAAGGTTGATATTCCAGTGACTCCTGTTCACAATGACTCACAGGTGAATCTGATCAGGATCTTCTCCCACCTTCTTACCAGACCCGTGAAGGAAAAGCTCTTTGGTAGGAGTTTGAGATCTGACCAGAATCACATTAGACAGTCCACTGCCCCTGCGCTATGGCCTTCCACCAGTCTCTTTACGCATCAAGGTTGATTGTACTCCTTCTCTTGACCTCTCTTTGAGGCCTTCTCAACTTTTCTTAAAACTGTTGATCTTTGGAAAACTTATTTTCTGTGGGTAACCTTCTGATAAAGTCATTGTAAAGCATCAATGATTTAGGAAGACGTCCACTTGAGTTTTGTTAAAAATCTGAGAAGAACCTTGACTTCAAAATCAAATTTCCATGTCACCAAAGTGTTCTGTTTGAAGGTCTCTTATGAGACAGAGACAAGTGTATTACAGAGAGAACTGGCCTGCAACCATCTTCTGATTGCAGAGGCATATTCACACTTGTGTTTGTAGCAAATCTGTGCATGTGTGATCTAGAATCCTAGTGGTAATAAATAGCCTTTTACTTTGGTGTGTGCGTCTTTAGTTCCAGGCCATGACTTACACAGGTATTTTCAGGAAATGGCTCACATAACTGTGGAAGTTGGAAAGTCAGAAATCATGCTGGAGGCTTTTCACAGGACTGCAAGGCCTAAAGGACCCCAAACCCACAGATCAGGTGGCAGGAGATTGGCTTATATTGCAAAAACTAGAGGTCAGACAAGTCTGATGCAGGATCCTGGGAGAGTGAGTTTTGCCAAATGTCTATGTATGTTGAATGAAGCCTGTACCCTGAAGGGCACTCTCCTGACATCAATTCACAACCTGGAGTTTTACTCCATAAAATTGAGAATCATGACCTAGCCAAGTTGTGTGGTCCCAACTTTATAACATTAACTTATCTCCATAGAACAAAATAAAAAATGTATCACTATTTCATTCACTATTAATCTATTTGTGGCTGGCTTCCCCCACTAGATGATGACTTTTTTATGGGAAGGGTTCATGTTAGTTTTGGCACAGTGTTTGGGACTCAATAAATTGATAATGATGCCACCCAGTCATCCAAGAAAGAGACCTGTAATTCCGTCTAGACTCCCTCCACTTATGGACTTCCACACACATTCTTCACACCTTGTCATTGCTCCTTTCTAAGGCTGCTGTCGTTAGGTACTGTCAGCTCCAACTAACTGGGACCCTTGGCACAACTGAACAAAACACTGCCCAGCCTGTTACCATCCTCACGATTGTTGTTTTCAAACCCATGGTGAGAGCCACTGTGTCCATCCATCTTGTTGAAGGCCTTCTTCTTTTGTGCTGACCACCTATTTTACCAAACATGATGTCCTTCTCCAGGGACCTGTCCCCCTGGAGAACTCGTCCAAAGTACCTGAGGTGAAGTCTTGGCATCCTCCCTTCTAAGGAGCATTCAGGCTGCATTACTCCAAGACACATTCGTTCATTGCTTTAGCAGTCCACAGCATTTTCAGTATTCTTCACCAACACTATCATTCAAATGTATAAATTTTGCGGTTTTCTTTATCATTGTCCAGAGTTCACATGTGTATAAGGCGATTCAAAGTATCATGGCTTGCTTCAGGAGCAACTCAGTCCTCAAAGTGACAGTTTGGCTCTTCAACATAGGTCTTGGGCAGCAGACTAGTCAATGCAGTATGTTATTTGGTTTCTTGACTGCTGCTTCCATGAATTGTGAATCCAAGTAAAATGAAATCCTGCACTTATTCAACCTTTTCCTCATTAATCATGACACTGTGTATTGATCCAATTATGAAGATCTATTTTCTTCACATTGAGTTGTGATCCTTACTGATCCATATGTAAGTGCTTCAAGTCCTCTTGGATTTCTACAAGCAGAGCTGTGCCACCTGTGTATTTTAGCTTGGTAATGAGGTCAAGTTTCTCAATATAGCACTCCTCAATCTGCCCTCTTTCCTCCTGTGCATCACCACTGACTGCTTTCCAGCCACCATCGCTCACCTGGACAACTGCAGAAGTCTCCTCCTTGGTCTCCTTTCTGCAAATCCCTTTTCTCTTACACCACCCTCTACTCTGTAATAGCATTAGGCTAATGAAAGGGCCCGTTTCCCCACACTCCCCACCTCAGGTAGCTGGTCCTTTTTCATCCCTCCATTTGACTCCCCTCACATGCTGCCTGGCCCTCTGTCTCTGCACAGACAGGACTCTGTTGTTCACTACTGGGAAGCTTTTCACACTTTGTCTGCATGCCTGCTGATCATCATGCTGAACCTAGCCTCTTCATTCTACTCCTTTGTGAATTCCTTAAACAACCACGCAGGAGGAGGCATGCTATAGGGGGAAGTACTATTACCTCACAATCCTGAAATGGTGCAAGGAGAGATAGCCGGCGGAGTGGTGTGGGAGGGAGGGCACAGTGTCCCTTCCACAGGGCAGCTCTCTAAGCTGCTCTCAGCACACAAGTCAGTGTGCTCGTCTTTGCCACCCATGCCCCTCTCAGCCGGGCGGATCGCCTTTTAGGCCATGGAGAACAGGCCTCTTCTGAGCCCCCTTATCCTCTGCCTGTGGCCCCCATGCCCTCAGCTTCTCCCGGGCTAGTTGGCTCAGTGTAGCCAATACGGCCCTTTCTCCAGCTCTCACAAGTGCATTCTGAGCAGCAGGCTTCTGTGAGGTTTCTTGCTTCCTCGCCCTCTATTTCTCCTCTCTTCTTTTTGGTTTGCATATACACTAGTACATTTCAAATATAGTTCTCCCTCCAGGACCATAAACTAATCAACACTCTCTTGGAAGGTCACAGACACTTCATTTGCATAACTATGTGGACCGATCACCGCAAGGTACATACCAACCATGGGCAGGACATGCCAGGACAGACAAAATGTCTCAAAGCACAGGTTAATAACAGTTTACCCAACAAATGTCAATTTGGACAAAAGTAACAAACCATCTGCGGTCAAAAATCAGGACAAAGGTAAAGCCCTAGGGCGTAGGGAGAAAATTCCTTCAGCTGTTTCCCCCAAAATTCAAGACAAGAGGCCACGAGGGAACACATTTGCCACATGCCTCCCCATCATTGTAAGAAACTTGAGTGGGATCTGCTGCACAAGCCCTCTTGAGAGTGTTGAAGAGCAAGAATGGCACTTTGAAAAGTAAGGTGCTTCTGGCCTGAGTCATCTTTCCAATCAGCACATGTGCATCTGAAAGCTGGAGCTGAACAAGGACGGCTGGAGAAGAGTGGATGCATTTGGCTGATGGTGCTGGCGAAGACCCCTGACAGTACTCAGGACTGCCCAAAGAGCAAACCAATTGGTTTGGGAAAAGCACAGGATGACCTTTAGAAGCAAGATGATGAGACTCGATCTCATGTGCTTCAGACAGGTCATTAGAAGGGACCAGTCCCTGGAAAAGAACACCATGCTTGGAAAAGTGGAAGGGCAGTGAGAAAGAAGAAGACTCTTGATGAGATGAATTGACCCAGTGGCTGCAACTGTGGGCTCAAACATAACAATTATGAGAATGGAGCAGAATTTCATTGCAATGCACACTGGGTCATTATGAGTCAGAACTGATTTGACAGCAGCTAACCACAACCCTGGTGTCTGGATTAGTCCTCTGTTGTTGCATCTGTCTCCTTATTGTGTGATTATCTAGTTCTGTTTCACCCAGAGAATAGGAGAGGCAGACGAGCAAGGCTTTTCCTAGTCACCACTTTCTTCCCACAAGCTCCTGCTCCCTTCTGGCAGGCAATCAATGCTGCTTACTAGGATCGTAAGGGAAAAAGCTTCTCTGTCTTGAAGAAGCCCAGAAATGCAGAGCGCACACAGAACAGAGAGCCCATTGCTCAACCAGAGAGCAGCCTTCAGCTTGCACTGAAGGTCTGGTGTTGGGGAGCACCTACGCGTGGCCTAGCTACCCTCCTTCAAGGGTAAAACGAGAAGCAAGTCCCTCTTCGTCCAATCAAGCCCCAAATTCCAAGATCCATTGTCTTTCAGCAGGACCTTGCTTTAGGTGAGGTCCCGGGAGCCTCCGGGTAGCTGCCATCCAGTGGCTGGTCTGTGCTTGGCACCGCACCCCCCAGCCCCCCGCGGGAGCACGCGCAAATCCCCGGCCATCCCGCCGCTGGAGAGAGGACCCCAGGGAGCCAGGGAGGGTGGGCACAGGTCCCGGCGCTGGGCTCTGGGGAGCTGGGCGGGTGGACGGGAGGGCGGAGGTTACCTCAGAGGATGGGGGCCGCTCTGGGTGCTGGGCCAGGGCCATCCTCCGCCCCGCCCCGCCCCCCCCCACCGGGTTCCTGCTCCGGGTCCCTAAGGGCAGTCTGAGGTCGCCGGGCAAGGCGGGCCCTTCGCAGGAAGGCCTTCTGTCTCCACTGGCCGTCGGGCGGGGTTGGAAGGCTGGTGGACAGTCCAGTGACAGCAGGAGCAACCCGCCTGGGTGCAGACCGGGACCGCGACCGGGACTGGGACACGGACAGCTCTGCTGCCCAAGCTTCTTCCGAACAAAGGGAACTCATCCCTCAGCAGATGCTTCCGAGGGCTTACGGAGCTCTCAGAGGCCCCAGGGTAAGGAAGAAAGAGGAGGCTGCAGGAAGGGCATCGGTGGTCAAGCTGTGGCCATTTCCTGGGGACAGGACTTCACTTTGCCCCAGGGTGGCTGAACTGTGAAGCCCAAGTTTAACCCTGCGGGTAGTAGTGATCATTCCAGGGGAGCATCCAGCATGCCTCTTGGCCAGGCAGATCTGTATTTTCTCTGGTGGCTCAGAGTTATACGTTCGGCTGCTAACCAGAACTGCAGCTGCTCTGCAGGAGACAGAGGAAGCTTTCCGCCCCATCAAAATGTACAGCCTCAGAAAGCCACAGGAGCACTTCTGCCCTGGCATAAAGGGTCACTGAGTTGGGATCGACTTGGTGGCAGTGGGTTTTTTTTGTTTGTTTGTTTGTTTTGGGGGGGGGCATCACTGCTCTCCGGTGGTGGAAGTAGGAGGCCCAGCCCCACTGCTGGAATTGAACCTCCAACCCAGTGGGCTGCAGTCCAGCGCACAACCACTACGCCACCGGGGCTCAGCCCCGGTTTTTTGTTTAACTGTTTACATTTCCGCTTTTTTTGTGTGTGTGTGTGTGTGTGTGCATCACTGCTCTCCGGTGGTGGGAGTAGGAGGCCCAGCTCCACTGCTGGGATTGAACCTCCGTCCCAGTGGGCCGCAGTCCCACGCACAACCACTACGCCACCGGGGCTCAGCCCTCTTTCTTTCTTTTTTTTTAAAACAATTCAGCCTCCTGTCATATTGTTGGTTCAAAGAGGTCCGGTGTCAATGTAATCATTCTTATTAAGAGGCACTTCTTTTTGACTCAGCCTGAGTCTTAGCAGGAGGAAGGTGGGGCTTTCTGGTTTCTGAAAGGGCATAGGGCTGCCATGTGAGCACGGATTTGACAGCAGTGAGAAGCCATGTCATTACTGTGCCGCGAAAGTCTTGGCTTACATCGTGCCACTTGTTGACTCTGGAAAGGGTGGTGGGGCTCCCTGGGAGCCCTGCATTGTCTTGAGTCAGAGTTCTGACTGGCCTCCACCTGAAGAGGCAGCTCTCTCACCCCGATCTACAGCGTTTGTCCAGATGCCCCTTCAATCCACTCCTCCACCTGCCCTGGATCAGTGTGAAATGAACTCTTCCCCTATTTTCCACTTGTTTTTTTTTTTTTAGCAAGCTCCTAGGGAGCTCATCATCTAGTAGGTTTCTGAGAACATTTTTGGCTTGGGAATACTTTATAGAGCAAATCCTTAATTAAATCACATATAATCGACAGCGCTGTTTCATTTTTGTTTTTAAAAATGTCTGCTTATACATTTATGTAGACAAAAGAAGATTCCAACTCTGAGCCAGCACTAGGGTCAACTGCCACAAGGCAGGAATCAGGCAGGTTTTTCTTTACTTTATTCTGACACTGAGTCTATGAGACCATGAGACAGAGCAGAGGAGAAGCATCAAGACTGTGGGATCTTACTATTTTATTACCTGACATGTAGTAACCTGTTAACTACCCTAGTAAACCCTCATAGTTATGAGTGTCGTCTGTGAGTGGTGTGGCCACAACAACAGATTATCAAACCCAGCAGAGAGGTAGGGTGTTACTCCTCTGCTCTGTTTCATGGTTTCACATCCCGGGGTGACTCCTCTGCTCAGTCTCCAGGTCTCACAGTCCTCGCTGTCTCCTGGTCTCATACCCTGGTGTTACCCCCTGCTCAGTCTCATGCTCTCACAGCCTGGTGTTATTCCATGCTCTATCTCCTGGTCTCACAGTCATGGTGCTCCTCTGCTCTGGTCTGTGTCATGGTCTTCTTGCTTTAGATACTGATCTCAGGGAACCTGGCCTCGCTGAAGGAAAGAATCTTGAAGGTGCTCCATTTGTGGCTCTTCTTTGTTGATGGCCTGGGAATCCTTTCTCTTCCTGCCTCCAAGCTGTCTCTCTCACAGACAGAGGAATGGCTTAGATGCAGTTTTGACTTGATTCAGACAGTAAGATGGACACTCAGAATACATCCCAATTTAAGTCCTTTCCATTAGCAGGTTGAGCAGCAGTTCTCAACTTGTAGGCTGAGACCCCTTTGGGAGGCAAAGGACCCTTTCATAAGGATCGCCCAATTCATAACAGTAGCAAAATTACAGTTATGAAGTAGCAAAAAATAATTTTATGGTTGAGGATCACCACAACATGATGAACTATATTAAAAGGTCACAGCATTAGGAAGGATGAGAACCACTGGATCAGAAGCTAGAATTTATATAACATCACGATTGGGATTATAAGAGAAGAACCATATTAAATTTCATTTCAAGTGTGTTAAGTAGTCAACGGTTAATCAAAAGCTTCAGGGTTCAAATCCACCAGCTGTTCTGTAGAAGAAATGAGAGTCTGCTTTCATGGCTTGGAAGCTGCTTCAGGCGCACCTCCTGGCCGAGAGGAGCAGTGGACAGAGCCCTACAGGCATGTTGGGGGCAGTGGCCTCTCCGGCACGCGTGATTCCGCCCCCAACGGGTTGGCTAGCAGCGTGTGGCTGCACCTACACCAGAGGCGACCCCTGGAGCCGCTGCTACTGACCTTGGGACAGAGTGGTGCGGGGCAAAGGGCCCAAGGAGGAGAAGGGCAGTAGTGCGGGGTGGGGTGGGATAAGGCAGGGGCGGTGCCTTTCTTGCAGTACCCGCCCCGCCATAGATTGATTTAGCATGCATCACTGGGTTCCGCTGGACCCACCCCATGGGGACCGCGCCGTAGGGGCAGAGTCTCTCCGCCCTGCACCAGCCTCGGGCTCACGACCCTCGGGTTCAGGCCAGGTGCCCTGCTGACCACCGCCTTCTGGCGCCACCTTTAACGTCTGCGCAGACGCGTTCCCGTGGGTTGCAGAGGGCTCAACCCTTGTTACGCATGCGCCTGCTCGGGCTCGGGCTGCGCACACGCATGCGCCGATGCGCCATTCCCATCCCTTACGGCGCGCACCTGTCACAACAGTCTTTCGGCTCTCGGTCCAAAGCCCGGCGCCGGCGGCCCCGCCAGTCATGACGGCGCACTCCTTCGCCCTCCCGGTCATCATCTTCACCACGTTCTGGGGCCTCATCGGCATCGCCGGGCCCTGGTTCGTGCCGAAAGGCCCTAACCGCGGGTAAGAAAGGCGCGGCCCAGAGTCCTTGCAGGGCCACCTACGCTCTTTGCGCATTATGCGCGCCCCCGGCCCTAGGAGCTGCTCTGATCCGTGCGCGCCCCCGGCCCGGGTTCCTCTGTACCCGCTGCGTGCCGGCGATCGCCCTTGCGCGCTCCTGGCCCGGGGGGTGGGGGTGGGGGGGAACTTCGGTGGCTCGTGCGCGCCCCTGGGCCAGGGTTCATCGGTGCCTACAGCGCGCGCTCAGTCGCTGAGCATCTGTGGCCAGCGCGCGTCGAGATCAGGGCCTATCTGGCTGATGCGTCTCCCTGATCAGAGGAGCAGGTCTATCCACCCCCTGCCGGAGGGGGGTGGGAGGTGGGCAGCTAGTTCTTGCTCAGCTCTGAATGAGACGCAGGCTCCTTTTGCCGGTCTTCAGCAACCCCTCCTCCTCTGCTTTATGAGCCTCAGCCTCTAGTAGAGTGGTTCTCAACCTGTGGGTCACGACCCCTTTGGGGGCTGAATGACCCTTTCACAGCGGTTACTTAAGACCATAGTTCACAATGTCTAGTTATATATTGTTTTGTGATTAATCATTATGCTTTAATTATGTTCAATTTGTAACGATGAAAATACTTCCTGTATATGACCAGTCATAACAGTAGCAAAATTATAATGATGAAGTAGCAACAAAAATACTTTTTTAAGCTTGGGGTCACCACAACATAGGACTGTATGAAAGTGTCCCAGCATTAGGAAGGTTGAGAATCACTGCTCTAGTAGAAAGTGCACGCCCGCCTAGACTGCATGTTCCCATTGCCAGCAGTCGCTTTGCTGATCTCTGCCCTAGAGCTCTAGGCACAGCGCCGGACTGGTCCAAGGTGTCCAGGGGTGTGGGAGGATGGGTCCTGGTGCTGTAGTCCTGGGTCCTGTTTTGGGTTCAGTGTAGCTTTGGATAGGCTACTTGGATACACAGATGTTGCCTTTGTCTTTAAAGATCTGGAGACCTGGGGTCCCACAATCTTCTGTGAAACCCTCATCCGCACCTGTTGCTGTGTGTTTTTTCACTTTGACTACTGTCTCCCATGCTGCATTTTGTCTCAAAGATAACTCATCAGCTGCTGCTTTCCCACCTGCTATGGCTCCTCTTTCCTTCTCCCTGCCTGGAAGATTTGAGTTTCAGAGATCACAGTGCAGTACCAGCACAGCTCTGCAGCGTCTTCTCTCAGCATGTCCAGATGGGGAGTACGGAGGGGAGGCGGGGAAGGAGAAGCATTCTTAACCCGGTCAAGGGTGGCCTCCCTATCTTGTAATTCTTACCCTGAGTGAACTCGGCTCACTGTGCAGCTGAAGGCACTGAGAAGGGGCTGGCACAGGGAACCCTCCTCTGTTCCTGGCTGGGCCTCCCGAGGGCACTGGTGGTGTCCAGTCAGCTCTGACCCCCTTCTTCTGTTACAGAGTGATCATCACCATGCTGGTGACCACTGCTGTCTGCTGCTACCTCTTGTAAGTACCCTCACTTTCCAGCCATGGTTTGCATGTTCTTCCTTCCTCTCCTCTGCCAGTTGGCTTCCCAGCCCCCTCTCACTTGTGAGCTCTTCCTGAATGTAGGATAATAAAGAGAATGGCCCGGGTCTTTCAGGTCAGATGGCAAAGAGACAATGGAGCAGGCATCACAATCTAGTTCTGGCTCTTTGTGAATATGACTTCCATGGGATGCTCTTGTCTCTGAAGTGAATGAATGCCTGGGGAAACAGAGAAACTCCCTCCCCACTCCCCCACCACACACACATATGGTGAATTTATCTCCAGGTCCCCAGAATCCATACATCCTCTTTCTGAACTCTTCTGCACCCAAATCACAGTAGCTCTTACCCCCACAGAGTCACTGGCCATCCTGCCACCTTTACTATGATGTTGCCCACATCTTCAGCCATCCTGGATGCCAAGCCAGTAGCAAGTCCAGGCTTTGGTTGGAGGGCGGGCTCACTCGTGCTTAGTTAAGCCTCTTACACCTCATTTTTACAACTGGGATGGCCTAGGGCCAGAATACAGAATGCAGGGCAGGTGGAATGATGACTGCCTCCCTCAAAGGGGGCAGACTCCTTCAGAGATAACAAGAACATCTCTCAGCACAAAGTACAGGCAATAAACCCATCTTAAACTTTGGGTAACTCGTTTCAGAGTAGTACATGCCTTGTCATGAAAATCCATTTCCTAGCCTAGGTCCTGAACCCATAGCTCTGGGAGTCAGTTTTATAGTTTCATCTTATGTAATGTTTAGCATTTTCTGCTTCTTACTAACAAGAACCTTGTACAAGAAAGCGATGGCGACCAGTCAAGGTGAGATACCTGGTTTTTGAAAACTTTCCGGGTCCCACACACACAGAGGCCATGCTGCGGGTTGAGTGCCTTTTGGGTGTGACCTGCAGGAAGAGCCTCTGTGACTGGGTTCTATGACCCAGAAACCCAGATGCTAAGGATGGTGCTTGGATTGTGGGGGAGACTGAGTGCACATGGAGGGGGGTGGGGAGAGAAAAACAGGTGATGACATTTTCAGGAAAGCTCATTTCTTCAAATGATAGGTTTGTCTGAAATGCAGTCCAACAACTTGCCACCAAGGGGGGTGGACATGGACACCAACGGCTAGAGAGACTAGGTCTGGGGTTGTGTTAGTTAGGTACACTAGAGAAACAAATCCACAGAAACTCATATGTACATAAGAGAGAGTATTATATAAAGGGTAAGTGTACATTAGGAAAGCATCCCAGTGCTATCCAAGCCCATAAGTTCAACATTAGTCCGTATGTCCGACACCAATCTACAAAGTCTTCCTCCGTCAAACAGAACACACACAATGAGACCAACTGCAGGAGGAAAGCCAAATCAGTGAACATGTAAGCACCTCAGCACTGGCAGGGGTCTCCAGGTGACTGCTACAGCACCCAGGACTTTGGGTAGGTCCATGTGGCTTCTTCTCAGGCTTCTTCTCGCAGGAAGTGAGCCTGGCAAGCTGAAGCAGAGAACTGGCTAAGGCAGCTGCATCCTGATCCAACCATCAGAGAGCAAGAGACCCAAGAAAACAGAAAGGCGAGGCTCACCATGCCATTTATCTCTCCACCCTTCAATTAATCCCACAACAGCCAGGTTGACACAGTAAACCTTAACTTTCTCAGGAGTGATGGCCCTTTGGCCATCAGCTCTCATCTCTCTGGCTGTTCCTTCATTTTAAGGCTATTCAGACACCTCCCACCTGACCAGTCTTTGTCTTGCCTCTGGTGTAATAGAAGTGGGAGAGGCTGAGTTCCTGAGGAAGCACTTACACAGCTACCAAATCATCCCTAGACCCCAGGGTCCAGCTCAAGTTGGAAATCTCAAAAGTTTGAGTCTGTACGCTCTGTGGGTCTCTAATCCAACATGATGGCCCCATTCCCTGAGTGGGAAGAGAAGACTGACAGGCCTTTAGGGGGCTGGGGAGACCCTTTTCTCCCTCACCTGACTCTGTTGTCCTTACAGCTGGCTCATAGCCATCTTGGCTCAGCTCAACCCCCTCTTTGGCCCCCAGCTGAAGAATGAGACCATCTGGTATGTGCGCTTCCTGTGGGAGTGATGCTGTGGCTCCTGCCCAGGTATGGAGCTGACGGGCGGTGATGGCGGCAGGGGAGGTCCCAGGGAGGGTCCTGTGGGATGACTGGTTTGGTGTTGGATGCAGGGATGATGGGGGGACATAGACACTGTCCTGGGCCTCAGGCAGCTTCATCCTGGGAGAGGAGCAACCCTAACCTGGGCTTCCAGGCCTGAAAGGCCGTGTGAGGGCTCTGAGCTGTAGGCTTGCTGTGGGAAGCTCAGAGAATGGGGTGAGGAGAGGTGGGACCCCTGTGGAACCCAGGAGGCTTTGCTGAGGGGGTGAAGGGACAGGATGAAGAAGCACGGAGATAGACACTGCCCCACTGAACCATAGTCTTCAGCCCTGCCTGCCCCAGGTTTCTCCAGGCTCCCCCTTGATGCACAGGTCTCAGTTCTGTAGGCTGGGATCTGGGCTGAAGCCTCGGGGGATGAGCTGCTGCCCTGGGCAGAGGCAGACTGTGGAGGCCCCACTGAGAAGATCTCTGGAAGCCTGTGGGGGGCTGGCACCACCTCACCTGATCCTTTCTGGGGTGCATTTTTCAGGTGCCCCTGCCCTGGAGGACCTTGGTGTGTGTAACTCTCGCTCACCACTCCTTGTCTGTGCCCCTCCCCCTCTGCAGTGGCCCCAGCACTTGTCCCTGTTGTTCCCTATGAAGACCGTTTTCCAGTCCTAGAGTCTGCCTCCCTCCCCCAGGAGGAGGAGCTGCTAAGCAAATGAGGCCAGTACACAGCCCTCCCCACCCCCCACACACAGACAGATGGAAGGCTGGCCCCCAGCACCCCTGGAGAAAGAAGCCCTGGGTAGGGGCCTGGTGGTCACCCCTGACTTTGCCACCGTCCCACCATGAGGCCTGTGTACCCATCATGCTAGCAGCCTCTGTGGAACTTGATATGGTCTTGAACCTGCTGACACATTGACATGGACATTTCTGGGAAAGTAGAAGTGATGCAGTTACACAAAGATGACACTTCAATACATGTATTCATTGTCCATTTCTTTTGTAAAGCCACTTTGGTGGTTGTGATCAGAGAAGTTTTATTCCCTGGGTTGCCCTACCCCTGCTCTATTGGCAGAGCCTGGTGGGGCCTCAGGGAAGTTTGGTTTCAGCTGCTGCCAGGCTGTGCCGGGGCAGGTGCCACTCTGTGATGAGGGGTTTCAGGTTGTACACCAGGTGCTGGCCCACGGTTCTGGAGGCCAGTCTGCTTGCTGCCTTCAGTGAGAACTTGACTGCTGGGAGAAGGCAACAGAGGGTTACAGGCTTGTTGGTGACAAAGACTGTCAAGCAAGATGAGTACATCTATCGAGGGTTGGGTGCCCTCACTGAGTCACTTGCCAGGAGCTGGGGCACCGTGGGCAGAGCCAGGCTCATGCTCACTGGACCTAACTCCCACATGTCTTCCCTCTCTATTGGCAGACCTCCTGAGATGGCTTCATTTTGGTACAGCTGTGGACCACGAAGAGTCTCACCCGAACCTTGGCTCTGGCCTATTCCTCCTCAGCCCCCCTGAAACACCTTGCCTCCACGGTGGTGGCATTGAGAGTCTGAATTGTGCTGACAACCCCGACCTTTGTTTAGTGATGAACGTCTGGTGCATAGTAACTTGGCCACGTCTTTGTTCATTTGGGTTGGGATCAGCAAGGTGCCTGGCCCAGCCGCCTCATCGCAGATGCAGACAGGAACACATCCTCCTCCTGAGACTGGAGAACACTGGCTCCCACTTACCGTCCACCTGTCACTACCACCAGGAGGAGGGAGATGGGGCTTATTTGTGTCAAGCCTTGGAGACTGACTCCCTGTGCCGAGATTGTAGTGTGTGAGCCCTGCTGTGGTAGAAAGTATGGCTGTGTAATAAACGGAGTCTCTGACCTCACTGGGGAGTGGCCCACCTCATTCCTAACCAGCATAAGGGCACCAAGTGCCGAGTGGGTGTGGCTCAGATGTCAGGGAGGGTGGAAGAGTACTCATAGTGAACACAGCACACACGGAGCCCCCCAAAGCCAGAAGGTGTGCTGTTCAGATGGGGATTCAGGGGTGGCGGGTCTGGTTTGGGTGGTGTGTGCAGAGGAGTTGGAAAGAAAGGGGTTGGCACCAGAGCTTTCAGGGCTTGAAGCCAGGTCAGGGGTTTGTGGGCAAAGGGAAGCCACAAGAGGGAGTGATGTGACCTCAGTGGATGGGCCACCTCTCCAGGGCCCTTGGGAAAGGAACCTAGATAGGAGTTGTTACCAATGATATGGGTGCAGGAGATGGTGGGCTAGCCTAGTGTATGAGGACAGAGACGGGTGGGCACATTGAGGAACTAATGAGTGGTTAAGTGTGATCCGTGATGGGCTTTGGGGAGTGGCTGGCAGGGATGTCATTGAACAAGGGGTTAAGAGACCCCAAGGGGGAAGAGGATTGAGGGGCTGGGTGGCTTCATCCTTTGATGGTCCCATGGAGGTGTGGCAGGGGGAATGTAAGAATGGAGAGAAGCCTGAAGGTTGAGCCAGATACCAACCTGGGAGACATCAGGGGTTGAACGGCCCTTTCACAGGGGTCACCCAATTCATAACAGTAGCAAAATGACAGTCAAGAAGTAGCAATGAAAAGAATTTTATGGTTGGGGGTCACCACAACAGGAGGCAATGTATTAAAGGGTTGCAACTTTAGCACAGTTGGGAACCACTGATAGACATGAAGGTGACTGAAGCCATGGGAGTTGCTAGGGGAATTCAGAGTGAGAAACACCCAGAATGGAACCCAATGACCTTCAGAGAGGCTGGCTGGGAGGTAGGAGGAAAACTGGCTGTGTTGTCATGGAGACCAAAGGAGGTGTGGTTAAAGAGAGAGAACAATTCAGACTCACTGGCAAATACCTGCCAGTGGTCAAGATCTGCCTGGGCTACAGGGGAAGGGATAGTGAGTTTACATTGGGGCAGACAGATGGGCGTGATGCGGCGCGGGTAGGGGGATGGAGTGAGGGATGGGGGGGTTGAGAAGGTGGGTCAGGAAGCCCATGACAGCCAGGGAAGAATCTGCTGGGCCCTCTGAGTGGGGGGCAGGGATGGAATTCAGGTGACCCACGTGGAGTTCATTTTCTTGGGCCATCCAATGGGAAGTGACAACAGCTGAGATGCTCACCCCCTCACCCCTGTGCCTTGTAGATGGAAGAGGCCAAGCAGCCTAGGTCTTGGCATTTGGCTCTGGGGTTGGGAAGAAGCTCAAGGCCTGTTGTGAGGCACACTGCACACTTTAGTGCCCGACTGGAGCTTGGTTTGGGTCACAGGATGGAACCTGGAGACCTGTGGAAGCTTGGAGCCAGGCACAGACTCAATGCTTGGTCAACGTGTGCTAAATGCGGAAGAAAGACTGGGCATTCTACACGGCCTCTGGAACCCACAGGGGGTCTCCATGAGTCAGCATTGGCTCAGCTAATCGTGTGGCTGGCTCAGAGAAAGCAATTCTGACCGTGTCCTGCTGTGATCCATAAGGGCTCTCCCAATCCCTCCCCAAGTTTGTTGTTGGTTTCCATACGAGAGATTGCCAGCCCTTGCTTCTTAGTCAGCCGCGCCCTGACGCTCTGCTGACCCGTCCACCATGGAAGCCGGCAGTGCAGCTCTCAGCATCACGGAGCACGCGATACACCTTCCTGCATCCGGCACGCTTTGCTGCGGATCACCCCCCAAGTCTCCCCACCCCGCCCCGGTCCCCCGGCGCTGGCGCCCGCGCCTGCGCACAGCCCACTCACACCCAGCGGGATTCCGTTGGAAAGCGCGGACCCGGTGACCTGCGCCTGCGCACTAGCTGCCGCGGGGAGTTGCCGGGTTGCCTATCATCCGCGGGGCGGGCGCGGTAACCCCCTACTCCCCCACCCCACCCCACACCCCGGACTTCCCAGAAGTGACCTTCACAGCTGCGGGAGGGCACGGCGGCTGGTGGGCGAGGCTGTTTGGCCAGGCGGAGGACGGGCGGGGCTGCGGTGGCCCCCCTAGAGAAGGAGTTCCAAGGGCCCCAGCCTCCCGCTGGACTGGCATTCCCGAGGTAGGCGCTCTTGTTCTGCTCACAGCAGGGACGGGGACCCGGAAGCGAGGTCCGAGCTGGGGTAGCAGAGTCTGGGTTCGAGCCCAGATGGGCTTTGAGCCTGACTTGGAATGTCCCCGATGAAAAGTGGCTGGCTCTCCTTTGATGCAGCTCTTACATCATGTGAAATCTCATGATTCTTGTTTAAAATGTCAGTTTGCTTTGTAAGTAGTCACATTTGCACGTGGGACAAAATCCAAAATGTCTGGTGGTTTACGATCTCTTTTTCTCAAACCCTCGTTTCCCAGCCTTCCCTCTCCATCTTTCAATCCCCTGGCCACAGGTGATGGGAAGGAGCATGTGAGCACCCAGCCAAAGGCTCTGGGCCCCGGGCAAGTGCAGGAGAAAAAAATGCACTTGTCCACTACCACAGCCCCTCCCCCCTCCCCCGCACATGACTTCCACTTGGGAACCCAGAGCTTTCCAGCCATTACAATCAAAAGAAATGACCTGGCATTCATGATGCTAAATCCATCATGAAGCACAATGTTATATGACTAAGATGTCCCTGACCCAAACCATGCATTACATTGCATGTGCAAGTTGGACATTGAATAAGGAAGATCTTAGAAGAATACAATGTATTTGAATCAAGGTGCTGGCTATGAGAACTGAAAGTACCAGGGACTCCTAAAAGGACAAGCTGACAGTCTTGGAAGAAGTGAGGCCAGAGTGCTCTTAGACTCCATCTTATAAATGTTGGACATGTTGTCAGGAGAGACCAGTCCCTGGAGCAGGACAGCATGTTTGGTAAAGAAGAAGGCCCTCAACGAGATGGAGTGACATGGAGGCTGCATCAATGGGTATAGGCATAGGATGGCACAGAAGCAGGCAGAATTTAGTTTCCTTGTGGATAGGTTTGATCTGCTTCGGAGCTGACTCTTGGCACCCTACAACATGAGCTTCTCTGTGGTGTCTTCTCACAGATGAAGTCAATTACAACACAAAAGGCGGCCATACACAAAGAATTCCCCTAATGGAATACACAGAAATTTTCTTCAGCCTTTCCTGCACTTAAAATGAGCAATTGATGTTTTATTCCAATAGGCCCCTGGTCTGGTTTTAGCTGCTGATTATACGAGCTTCTCCACTGTGTCTTCCCACAGATGAAGTCAATTTGATTCTGTGTAGTCCATCAGGGGAACTCTGTGTGTACAGTCACCTTTTGTGTTGTTGAAAGAAGGTATTTGCTGTCGGTGATGTGGTGCTGAGCAGCTTCCAAGGGGCTTGCAGGCTGCGGTAGTTAAGGAGGAGGCTTGGCTTGTCCCCCCCCTCCCCCACCACCCACCCCTGCGTTGCCATCATTGTCTGGGCAGCCTCTCTGCATACGTCCCCTCATTTCTGTGGGGTGCCCCTTCAGCCAGATGTCTCAGCCTTTACCCATGGACAGGCACACCTCGAAGATACTGTGTGTGCAGTTCCCGTCGACCCCAGCAAAGCAAGTGTCTCTGTCAAGTGAGTGACACAACTGTGTAGATTTCACAGCACATATTAGCACTGTTTTGCAATATCTGTGATCTATGAACTATGCAGTAGTATTGTGGGAAATGGCTGAAATAGCGTGAGTATGACCAAGTGCAACACATAGACGTGAAGTGAGCACAGGCTGTCAGAGAATACAGTGCTGATGGACTTACTCACCGCAGGACTGTGGCTGGCCTTCAGGCATGTAAACTACTTGGCATCCAAAGTCATAGTGAAAGGAGGTGTGCCGGGTACCCAGCCATCACACCCACCCCTGAAGGTGGCTCCAGAGGCCACGCTCGGATTTCCAAAGGTGACCTCCAGTCTTCTACTTCCTCATCTACATTCATGATCAGCCTGCCTTCCCCAACCCCCTACCCAAGACAGCTCTCTCCAGCCTGTTCCTTGGCCAGTGCACCTCCCGCCATGTGCTGAGGTGGGGCTGAGTTCCAGGCATTCAGCTCTAGGTTTGGGGCCTCCTGTAAACTCCTTACTCTTCATTTTCAAGGAAGCAAAGCTCACAGATGATCTGCTTTCTTAAGATTCAGAATTGAGTGTGCATTCAGAAGAACTCCAGAGTGCCTGATTCTCAGTACCCCTCGCTCTGATATGATGGCAGCAAGGCCCAGAGCACTGGCTAGGGTGGTGGGCAAATTCCCCGGAAAGACCTGCAGCTGTGAGCAGAGTCACATCAGCACCACAGACCTGCAGCTCAGGCCTCTTGTTAAGGCTCAGTGGTTCTCCCCTGCCTCCTGCTGCCTGCTAGTACCCTCCATAGGCCATCATCCGCCGCCTGTGGGTCGGTGTCCTCCCGAGTTCTGCTTTTACATGGGTTCTTGGCCACTTTCAGCCCAGAATGGGGTGTGGGGAGGGAGGAGTGGCCATTTTCCTGACAGAGGTTTGTATCCCCTCTGCCCCACCCACCACCACCAGGCTGCATGCTCCCCAGGGGCAGTGCTGTCCTATACCCAGACTTCACCATGTGCCAACGCTAGCCGCTCCACCCAGTTGGGTCCTTCACTCCTGTTTGTACCTGGCGTCCCCGTTGGCAGTTGTCTTAATTGGGGGACAAAACCCAGCAGCTCCTGCTCATATGAAATGATCCTGACTCCTCAGCATGAATGAAAGAGAGGGACAGACTTCTGCATTATGGCACGGTAGAAGGAAGCTAGGTGCAGAAGCAGGGCTCCTGAGGGCCACACCAGGTGGGAACTCTTAATAGCCCTTGGCACAGGGTGGGGCCTGGGGGGCAGATGGCACTGGGTCTGGTCCCCTTAGCATGGAGACACAAGCTCAGGCTGCCTGGGACTGCCTGGCACAGATGGACCACATGCTTTCTGTGGAGTGAGTGATTCGGTGACACTGGCTGGCCAAGTCCACAGGGTTGGGAAACTGCTGTGAGCAGGAACCTATTCTTGTCTTGCTACTGATACCTTGGTCCCTCTGGTGGGCTGGTGTTGTCCCTGCCCCTCCCCCAGACCCGTGCCCCTCTCCCACTAGCCCTTTTTCCACCACACTCCCTATAAGACCCTGCCTCTCCCTATAAGATCCCCAAAGGTCGCCTCCTTTCCCTTATGAAAAGCTACTGTGTCTGCATGTATGCGAGGTCTGTTGGTACCAGAGGAGCTGAGGAGCTAGTGTATGTGTGCTGTATGTGTCTCTGTGCATTTGTGTGTATGAGTGTGGATATGTGTGTAGTGTGTGTATCTGTGTGTGGTAGTGTGTATTTGTGTGGTGTGTATATGGTTTGCTTGTGTGTGTCTGTAGTGTGTCAATTGTGTGTAAGCAATGTGTCTAGTGTGTATATGTGATATATGTGCTTAGTGTGTACATAATGTATGTGTGCATGCAAGTAGTGTTTGTGTAGTGTGCACAGTGTGCACATGTGTGTGTTTAGTATGTATGGTGTGTGGTTTGTGTAGTGTTCGTGTGTATGTAGTGTGTATGTAGTATGTATGTAGTGTGTAGTGTGTGTATGTGTGTGTAGTGTGTATGTAGTGTGTAATGTGCACAGTGTGTAGCATGTGTGGTATGGATGTGTCTGTGTACTATGTATAGCGTACATGTGTACGCAGTATGTACATGTGTTTGTGTGTGGTGTGTATCGTGTGCATTCTATATGTTGTGTGTGTAGTGTACCTGTATGTGCTGCATGTGTGTATCGTGTAGCATGTCATATGTGTCTACTATGTGCGGAGAGCAGCAACTGGGACTGGCCCATGTTGCCACTGCTGCTGCTCCTTGTGGCAACCAGGCATTGACACTGGCACCTGCCCCTGCTGCTCCAGAGGTCACAGTTGGTCCACAGAATCTGGACACCGTTTGGTCATGGCCAGTTTGATTACACACCAGCCACTCCATAACCCTGTAAAGTGTCCCAGTCTAGGAAACCCACTGTGAGTCCGCTTCCCCCGAGGGCAGTGAGTCAGAGTGAGAATCTGGGAACTCTGTGAAGGCGGTAGCTTGGCTTGTGTTTTTGTTTGAATTCACATACACACAGGCTCCCCAGGAGGGCAAGAAATACCTGTTGTCTTTAAACTTCAAAAGTGCCCCCCCCCCACCAGAGGCAGTGATGCCCCCAAACAAACAAAGTGCATTAGAACAGAACCCCAGTGGGGGCCGGAGTCCCAATGTGAAGAGAACTTCTGTAACATCCAGGCCCCTCCACTGGGGACTGCCCCACCCCCTGCCTCCTGGCACCACCCGGCTCTAGAGCTGCCTTTGCCATGGGGGATTTCCAGTGCTGTTAGGACCCAAGACCCAGTGTGCTTTTCTCTCTCCTTAGGCACCTGCTGGCCCTGCATGGCTCACTGCATGGTGCCCCTTGCAGTGTGAACACCAGCTAGCCCCGTGGCACCCCGCCCCTGACGGGCCCACAGGACCCAGGTCACTGGAGTCAAGCATCTCATGGAGTCTCAGGGAAAGACACATGGAGAGGGAGACGGGGGGCGTGTCACAGCCCGGCTGCTGAAGGCTCGCACTGGTGAGTTCGCCCTGGACTCCATCCTGCTACTGAAGCTTCGCGGCCTGGGTCTAGTGGACCTGGGCTGTCTGGGCGAGTGTCTGGGCCTGGAATGGCTGGACCTGTCCGGCAACGCGCTCACCCACCTGGGCCCACTGGCCGCTCTGCACCAGCTGACCGTGCTCAATGTCTCGCAAAACCGGCTGACCACGCTGGAGCCGCTGGCTGCCTGTGAGAACCTGCAGAACCTCAACGCAGCTGGGAATCTGCTGGCAGGCCCCGGACAGTTGCAATGTCTGGCGGGGCTGCGGAACCTTGAGAGCCTGCGGCTCCAGGACCCCCTGGCTCGCCTCAGCAACCCCCTGTGTGCCAACCCCTCCTATCGGGCTGGAGTCCATGAGCTGCTGCCCGGCCTGAAGGTCATTGACGGCGAGAGAGTGACCGGCCGTGGCAGTGAACTTTACCAGCTGTGCCGAGAACTGGACAACTCCCTACGGTCTGGCCCTAGCCCCCAGACCCCGGAGGCCCAGCCATGGGTGGAACCCGGCTACTGGGAGGCCTGGCCCCCACGCAGCAGCTCCATCCTGGAGGAGGCTTGCCGGCAGTTCCAGGCCACACTACAGGAATGCCGGGACTTGGACCGCCAGGCAGGGGACAGCTTGACGCAGGCAGAGCAGGCCCTGAGTCCAGCGGGAGCCCCATCCTCCTTCGTGTTCTGAGGCTCCTGGTCCCTGACTTCTCACCAGATCCCCTGCTCCACGCCCACCATGGGATGCGAGGGAGCCCCTGGAGCCTGAGTTCCTGCAGCTGCCACCCGAGACTCCTGGTGGGCAAGGTGAGGCAGACATGCCTCTGGTCCCAGCCATTTCTGCAGAGCGGGGCCTAAGGCACGTTGCAGCCTCCCACTGCCGTGGCTGCTCGCCCACCTGGCCGCCTTCATGTGCCCTGTAACCTTGGCCCACCTAAACCATTAAATCCTATTTCTGCTCTCTCATGTCACCTGACACTCCCACACTCCCTGTGGGCAAGTGAGGATGTGGCCTCCTGCAGGAAGGGGTCCAGAGGACCAGGGCACAGCCTGCGGGGCCAGCTCCAACCTGAGGGCTCTGCTGCTTCCTGTGACAAGAAGGGTCTACAGGAGGGATGGCAAGGCAGTGGTGGTGCTGGTGGGGCAAGGAGAGCAGATGATAGCTGGAGGAGACCAGCTTTATTAGCCTGGCACAGGGAGGGCGTGGCTCCATCGCTGCTGACCTGCACCCGTCCAGGAAGTGAAGCCCCATTCTAGGGAAGAAAGCAGGATGTGGGGATGAATAGGCTTTCCTGGGCCAGCCCCTGCTTTCTTCTACCCTCTCTGTCTCCCCCAGCCTCTGCCATCTTAAACTCAGGCCCCTGAAGCCCCCCTGACTGGAACTTGGTCACCACTTTTACCTGTCTAGTCTCAGTTCGGGGGCAGGGCCTTGAAGAAGGCAAACTGTCCAGGGAAGAAGAAGCTGTGGGGGTCCTCGCCGGCTCGCTCCACCCTGGAGCACTGGGCCTCCTGGTGCTCGCTGGGCTCCTGGTAGGAGGGAATGGCAGTTCAGATGTGGGGAGGGCTCACAGCCCCCCGCACGCCACTTCTCCAGGCCCAGCTGCACCTCTAGGTGCGGGCTCTTACCCGAGGAGCCTGTGTCTGAATAGGGCAGTGGACCATCCGGCCCAGAACTCTGTCCTCAGAGCCCAGTTTGATGCAGGCCAGACATTTCCTCTTCCTCTGGGGAGAGATGCAGGCGTAAGTATAGGAGGCCCTGGGCACTCCAAGGATGAAGAATGAGGCAGATGTCAGTCTGGGGGTGCTCTAATGACCAGAGGTACAACCCTTGCCCTATAGGCCCTGAGGGCATATACACCCTACCCTGATGGCCCTCCCAGCCAGTCTTCAGAGCAGCCTCCCAGGACCGAACCTTCAGAGCTCAGATAGCCCCGGGCGCTTTTCATCCCACAACCTCAGGTGATGGCAGCAACAGTGTGGATGTGGGCACTGCACATGTGAGCACAGGCATGTATGTGAGCAAGGCACACAGCACACACACATGAACAAGTATTTGCACATTTTGAGCAAGTCATGTGTGTGCACATGGACATGGACATGTGTGAGCGCAGGCACACATGTATGAGACCATACATATGTATGTGAGCATATGTTAGCACAGGCCCAACTTTATAAGATGCATGTTAGCAAGGCAAACGTGTGAGAACGCATGTTGGCAATATACCTGCTAGCACATGCACACATGTATGAAGACGTGTTTGCTGGGCACATGTGAGCACATGGACTCATGTGGGCACATGTTAGCACAAACGTGTAAGCACATGCACATGCTTTAGCATAGGCACACATGTGTCATGTACTTTTAAGAGCCAGGGTCCTCTGGGCAGGGACCTTGTACTTATCTATGACCTGGAGCTGCATTTTCTGCTGAGATCTGCCTGGATGAAAGGACTCGGGCTAAATCCCTGCCCTCCTCGAGCAGCGGGCAAACAGAGGCCTCAGGGAGCTGGTTCAGGCTCCCAGTCCTGGTAGCCCTAGCCTAGCATCTTCCAGAGCAGCTGGCCACACATCTCCATGTGGACATAGAAAATGGGGAATCAGCCAGATCTGGGCAGGAGGCCAGACCAACCCCCACCATGGGCTTCTGCCAACAGTTAGCTCTGAGGAAGCGGGGTGGGGGCAGCTTATGCAACGATATGTCCTTGGAACCACCAAACTCTCCCTTCTCCTGCCTCACTCCCCAGACCCCAGTTCATCCCCACCCCTGCTCAGCTTCAAGCTGCTGCAATTCCTAGTGTTCCTCTGCAGTGAGTAAGCTCAGAGTCGAACCCAAGCCCATGTCCCACCTCCCAAATGCTCACAGCATGCACTCACAAGGGACACAGCACTCATACAGGCATGCATGTGCCACTTCAGGCTCCCATCTCCCATCTCCATGCTTCCACGGGTACACATGCATGCTTACACATCCTGCCTCAGTGCTCGCACTCAAAGGCACACATGCACATGGGACACACAACCCCTACCCTACCCCGTTGGGTTTGACTTTGCACTCTGGTTTCTTCCAGTCCTTTTTCCGGCAGTGGGTCTGCTGGAGCTTAAATTCCAGCCTCACAAAGATCCCTCCTGGGAATGGCTGTGGACAGACAGACAGGAAATGGGGAAGGCCCAGGCACTTCTCAGGCCCCACCCGCCTCCCAAGATCTCGCTGATCTCCACCCACGTGTCCCCTCTGCCCCTGAGGTCCTTCTACCGTGTCTGCTGCCCTGTCCACGCTGGTCTCCCTGAAGGCCCACTGCACAGGTGGGTGTTGGTGGAACTCGGCCAGGGCCACCTGCAGGCTGCGACGCTGGGCCTCCGAGAGCTCCTCCAGGGCCAGGCCCATTGCACCCAGGCCCAGGGTGAGCACGAGCAGCAGTGGCCTCATTGCTGGGCTCTGCAAAGAGGTGGAGCCTCAGCCCTTGGGGCTCAGCCCGTGTTGCCCCCAGCCCTGCCTGGGAGCTCACTTTGTAGACCTCGCAGAGATGGGGATTGCCATGGGGATCTCTGGGCCTGATGGGTTCAGCTAAGGCCCCGGTGGCCTTTTCCTGGTTAGGGAAATGCAGAAATGATCTGGAAAGCAGCCTACCCCTGCTGCCGGTCCCATCAAGGTCTCAACTGTGGGTGAACTCTGGCCCACCTCACCCCGCCCCTCACGCCTATGAGGTACTCGGGAGGGACAGGGTTAGCCCCAGGACTCTAGACTTGAAATTCCTGGGAAGGACTTCAACTCATGGGAGGAACCCAGTGGTGGGTGGGGGCCATGAGGACACTTCACTCTCCCGGACCCTTAACTCTGGAACAGTTGCCCCGCACACCACACCCCAGAGTGGGGTCTCACTTCGCTTAGCTCTCCCCTAGGAGTAGGGTCTGGCCTCTGCAGGCCCAGGCTTCCGGTAGTCGGTCCCTGTCCTTTCTTCTCCCTGCTGCCCTCTCTGAGCCCTTCCCTCCATCACCGCCCCCTGTGCCTGAGGGGTCAACCTTCAGGGAGAGCCTGCCCAGAGGTCATAAGACCAGAAAGGCCCAGATGCCACAAAGCCTGGGGCTCCTGGCCCGCTCACCCTGTGTCCGCCGTCTGTCCTTGCGAGTCAGTCCCGCGGGGCCCAGTGCCCAAGGTCCAGGTCTCCGCCCACTATGGGCTCCTCCCTCCCTCCCTCCTTCCCTCGCAGAACGCCATCCCCGCCCCCGCCCAGTTCTTCACCCTCCTTTTCCTAGGCTAGTCTCCTCCCCCCGCCCCCCTCCATCTGGGCACGCCCCCAGCTGCTGAACACGCAGGGTGTGAGAGCTTGCTGGGTGGCCAGCTCTCTCTGGGTGTGATAGCCCTGGCCCTAGACCTCTTCAAGCCTGGAGAGAGACTGGTCCGGAGGTTCCAAATGGGACAGTCCTCTTGTTGTGCCCTCTGTGAGCCCAGCGCAAGCACCATTTGTTCTCAGAGAGGAAGGCTGGCACCTGGGCATCTCCTAGTTAGGCCTTTGTCCACTCTTGACCCCTTCAGGCCTGCTCCTCCAGTTCCTGTCGCTTGGTGGTGTGGAATAGGCTAGAGGCACCATTCAGGGCGTGCGAGTCTTCAGCAAGGAGAATGTGCTGCGGAACTCTTAAGGTGAATGAAGATTCCAGAAATCGCTGTCCCAATCCTGGCTCAGCTTCATTCAATGGAGCTGCTATAAAGGCTGCCCGTGGCATTTATTTCCGTAAATGCAACCAGGGGCATCTCCTCTAACTAATCTTGCTGAGTACCTGCTCTCTCCAAAATGGGGCAGAAACCCCAGGTTAAGGGGTTGTTTTGAGGACGGAATGAGAAAATGAATGAAAAATGAATAACCCAGTCATTGTGTGCCTTTCAGTTCTTCCCCCTTCCCTCATCATCCTTGTTAGGATGCGTCACAGCTTTAGAGCCAGGAACTGCCTTTACAATGTGACCTGGCTGTCCCAGCCCCTGGGAGCTGTGTGTCATGACTGTGAGCGAGTCGCCTCTCGTCAGGTGGAGAAAGGGGTCTGGGCTTTGCCCTGAGGTCAGAGAAACAGGATGAAAATACTAAGATCATGTGCCTATGAAGGTTCATTTGTGTGTCAAATTGGCCAGGTTGTGGCTGCCGGGGCTTTGGTTGCACACTAGTCTAATTGCTGCAAACATGGAAGAGTTGCATGGTATCAGACCAGCTAAGCTGGCACCACAAAGGTTACCTTCCACATTGTGTGAGTCTGGGTGGACTAGAGAAACAAATCTAAAGACACTCTTAATGTGTCCAAGACAGAGCTTTATATACACAGCAGTCGAATACTGAGGAAACATTCCAGCTCAGTCCAGATCAAGTTGATATGAGCCCATATCCTATACCACACTATAAAGTCCCCTTCAGAGTCATGAAACACATGCAATGACGCTGAGTGCAGGATGATCACAGGCCAGTGGATGGGAAGTCTTGTAGATTCAGCGCTGTCTGCATCTCAGACTGGCAGGGGTCTCTACGTGGCTTCTCCAGCTTCAGAGTTCTGGCTCCATCAGGCTCTCTCCATATGCCTCCTCCACAGGGACATGTTTCAGGGAGTTAGGAGCGCGAGAGAGAGAGAGAGAGAGAGAGAGAGAGAGAGAGAGAGAGAGAGAGAGAGAGAGACTCCCTGCCTCCAAGGAAGAATACTGGAGTTCCCAGGATCCTCAGGAGAAAGCCATGCCCATAGAGAAGCTTTAGTGGCTGTAATCTGAATGACAGGCTAGACTCTATCCTTTCACTCTGAATCATCAAATTGACACTAGATTATGTAACTACTACACACATGAAAAATCTGATTCCAAGGCTGTCAACTTTATAGACAAAGTCGCCTCCTCTGTCTGCTGTGGACCTTGGGGGAAGTGGTACATGGAACCTCTCATCTATCAGTTAGCAACTGTGCTGCCAGGATGCCTTTCCACACTATAATATGATGTAATTACAGTTCATCTGCTCTGATGGATCTACTTTGCTGAGCATAATGTCTTCACACTCCCTCCACACTGCAGCATGTATCAAGACTTCGTTTCTTCTGCTGACTGTGTACTCTTCCACTGGTTGTCAGTATTCCACTGTTTTTCTTCGTTAGCGACATTTAGACTGTTTTCAGCTTTTGACTATTATGCATCATGCTACATCAAACATTGGTGGGCGAATCTCTTTTTTAGTTTTTGTTTTCAAGTATTTTGAGTATATACTCAAAAATTGGAATTTCTGGCTCATTTGGTAGTTCTAGTGTTTGGGAGAACTAATGTAGATATTCACATTAAACAGTGTTGGCTAATGTACCACAATTCATTCCAAAACATTCTCTTTCTTCTTGAACTGCTTGATATCAGCTCCCCTTTCCCCTTTTTGCCCCACTGCACATTCCCTTCCCTCCTCTCCCCATCCCCACCCCAGTCAGGCACCCTTATTCTACTTGCTGTTTCTATCAGTCCATCCAGCCTAGGTTTCATATACTGATCATCAGAAAAAAAAATGTAATCAAGAGTCGAGGGTGACCCCCCCCAATGATAAAATACATCTGAGATAAACCCCCATGTGAAAGGAAACAAACAAACACAGAAAATGTTTTTTAAAAACCCCAAAACCAAATCAGGCCCAATATGCTTCAGAGAGGGGATCAACTGACTGGCAAGGTTTATCATTTTGATCTCCTATAGTCATCTCTCTAATGGTGACCAATTTCTTCCCACCCCTCCGTTATGGATAGAGAGAAATTATTGGAGGCTTATTTCTGCATAAATTTCACAAATGTATCTGTGTTAGTCTGGGTAGACTAGAGAAACAAATTCATAAACACTCGTGTATAAGAAAGAGTTTTATATACAAGAGCAACTGTATATCAAAACATCCCAACTCAGTCCAGTCCAACAGCATAAGTCTGTATTAGGCCATATGTCCCATACCAGTCTATAAAATCTCCTTCAGACTCAGGAGACACATGCAATGAAGCCAACTCTAGAAGCTCACAGGCCAGCGGGCAGAGTCTTCGGATCCAAGTGGTGGTGTAAGCATCTCAGAGCTGGCAGGAGTCTCTGCATGGCTTCTCTGCATCCAGGTTTCTGACCGCATCAGGGTATGTCCATGTGGCTTCTCATAGGGATGTTACACAGGGATTCAGCCTTGTCATTGGAGGGTCTCCAAGGGATTGAACTGAGAGAGACAGTGTCTCCACCTCCAAGAAGGAATTACCACATTTCCCAGAATTCTTAGAAGGCTATCCTCAGACGGAGGTCTCATTGGCTATCTCCAGATTAATAGGCTAAACTCTTATCCCTACCCTTTAACCCTCAAACTGGCACCAGATTAGGTGACTGCCACAGTATCATAGACTTCCACTGTCATTCAGTTTAGGCTCTGATACTATTCCCTCCAGCTTCAAAATATATGATTTACAGTCCTTTGGTGACTGATGATGGTGTATTTACCTGTGGACTTAGTCACCATCTCAACCTGATCGTCTGCTTTGTGAAAACACACCTTTAAGACCTCAGAAACGAAATTACTTGATAGCCAGGCACAACCTAATTTCCTCACTATACTTTACTATAGCACCCATATCTTCTGTGCTCCCTCTGAGCGGGCTGTGATGTAAGAGCTCAATGTTCTTAATTGGAGCTGGGATTTAGAGTGAGCCCCAAACCCAATCCTGGATATATGTTTGTGTGTTTGTTTTTAATTTGCCTCTGGCTCCCTTTAGAACTCTTCTTGCTAATTTAGGGTAGAGAGCTTTATTGACCATCTCCCTGAAGCATAAAGAGCTTCCATTAATATTGTCATTGATTAGCCCCTGGCACTAATTTTTGAAATCACTGTTGAGAGACAGGTATTTTGCCAATGTAGGCTCACTCCCTATTGGAATACCTGGATTATTCTTTTATACAGAATAAATCCTTTCCTGGCTGGAAAGTATTCACACAAAAAATGGGTGTTGGTTGTCAGGAAAATTTTGCAATAATATTCACTGAGAATGTCAGTCACTGGTTTTCCAGAATAATATATACCTTAATCCAGCATATAGGACTTTGATGTAGTAAATCAGTGGTTGCCCACCTAATGACAGTTCAATACTCTTGATGCTTCTTCAAACACCATGAATTTTCAGTTTCAAGTCTAAACTTTAAGAAATGAAATAAATCACCACACTCTTTTCCTTAGAAGCAAAGATGGCAAGACTGCATCTCAAGTACTTTGGACATATTGTCGGCAGAGACCAGTGCCTGGAGAAGGCCATCATGCTTGGTAAAGTAGAAGGACAGTGAAAAAGAGGAAGACTGTGGACAAGATGGATTGACACAGTGGCTGTAACAGCGTGCTAAAGCACAACAACCATCGTGAGGATGACCCAGGTTTTTCATTCTATTGTGCATGGGTTGCCATGAGTCCAACTGACTTGATGAGTTTAAAACAACAGCAGTAACATACTCTTTACTAAAACTGCTGTATCATTTTGGACTCTCACAAGCAATGGATATGGGTTCCAGATTCCCTGCATCTCTATCTATCTATCAT
Source organism: Nesogale talazaci (assembly GCA_004026705.1). Taxonomy (NCBI): domain Eukaryota; kingdom Metazoa; phylum Chordata; class Mammalia; order Afrosoricida; family Tenrecidae; genus Nesogale; species Nesogale talazaci. The sequence continues at coordinate 43,658 of PVJH01017975.1, forward strand.
CTATCTATCTATCTATCTATCTATCTATCTATCTATCTATCTCTATCTATCTATCTATACATCTACTAAGTTTGGTTGTCTAGAGAAACAAAGCTGGAAGCTTCCATATACTGTATATACTTGTGTATAAGCCAAGTTTCCAAGCACATTTTTAATGCAGTTTTTGTGGTAAAAGTTAGATGCCCCAGCTGATATTTGGGTCTACTTATATAGGATATGTATAAGAAAGAGCTTTATATCAAAAATTAATGTTATATCAAGAAGGCATCCCACTCACCCTCATGAGGAGATCACTGAAGATATGGGTGCTATAGAAAAGTGTGGTTGGGGGGCGGGCTGGGCAGGTCGGGTTGTGTTGCGGCTCCACGTGGCCTCCAGTCCCCCATGCCCCGCGCCGCCCACCGCCCGCCATGGAGTCCAGCCCGGCCAGCCCCGCCACCCCTGGCCCTGCTGCTATCTGCGAGGGCTGGTTCCGCGAGACCTGCAGCCTATGGCCAGGTCAGGCCTTGTCGCTGCAGGTGGAGCAGCTGCTGCACCATAAGCGCTCGCGGTACCGGGACATCTTTGTCTTCTGCAGTAAGACCTACGGCAACGTGCTGGTGTTGGACGGCATCATCCAGTGCACAGAGAGGGAGGAGTTCTACCAGGAGATGATCGCCAACCTGGCCCTCTGCAGCCACCCCAATCCACGCAAGGTGCTGACCATCGGGGCTGGGGGTGGAGGCGTCCTGCGGGAATTCGTGAAGCACCCCTCCGTGGAGGCCGTGGTCCAGTGTGAAATTGATGAGGATGTCATCTGAGTCTCTGAGAAGTTCCTACCTGGCATGGCTGTCGGCTACTCTAGCCCGAAACTGACCTTGCACATTGGTGACGGTTTCGAGTTCATGAAGCGGAACCAGGATACCTTTGACGTCATCATCATGGACTCCTCAGACCCCATGGGCCCTGCAGATAGCCTCTTCAAGGAATCGTACTACCAGCTCATGAAGACCGTCTTCAAGGAGGATGGCATTTTCTGTTGCCAAGGCGAGTGCCAGTGGCTGCACTTGGATCTGATCAAGGAGATGGGGCAGTTCTGCAGGCTCCGACCCATAGTAACCCTATTCACAACAGAACAGGACACTGCATGGTCCTTTGCCAACCTTATATATTGTTGCAGCCATGATGTCTCCAAACTTTATGTCCTTTTCTAGGGACCTGGCTTTTCTGACCACATGGCCAAAGTTTGTAAGATGAAGCCTTGTCATTCTGCCATTCTTGCCTTTAAGGTACACCCTGGCCATACTTCTTCCCAGACAGATTAATTTTTCCTTTTGGTGGTCATGTTACTTTCTATATTCTTCCCCAGCACCACAATTCAAATATATCAATTCTCCTTTGGTCTTCCTTATTCATTGTCCACCTTTCACATGCATATGAGGTCATGAAGACCTATGGCTTGGTCAGGTTCATCTTAGTCTTCAATACCCTACACAGGTCCTGTGCAGCAGATTTACCCGATGCATTGCATCATTTCAGCTCTTGACTGCTGCTTCCATAAGTGTTGACTGTGGATCCAAGATGAAATATTCGATAACTTCAACTTTTTCTCCATTTATCATGAAGTTACCTATTGGTCCAGTTGTGATGACTTTGGTTTTCTTTACATTTGCGTTGTTGCCCATACTAAAGGCTGCAGTCCTTGATCTTCATCAACAGTGCCTCAAGTCCTTCCCAAATTCAGAAAGCACATTGCAGGTTGTTAATAAGCTTTCCTCCAATCCTGATGCCACATTCTTCTTCTTTATATAAACCAGCTTCGGTGCTAATTGCTAAACAGACAGAAACACACCTTTCCTGATTTTGAACCAGGTATGCCTTTGTTCTGATGGCACAGCAGCCTCTCGATCCATGTCCACATTTTCTCATGAGCGCACTCAGCTGTTCCGGAATTCCCGTGCTCCTCAAGGTGACGCATGGTTTATTATGGCTCACACAGTACAATGTCTTTGCATGCTCAATAAAACAAAGCTAAATATCTTTCTACTATGCTTTGAGCCAAGACCCATCTGACATCAGCAATGATATCCCATGTTCCACTCCTTCTTTTGAATCCAGCCTGAGCTCTGGCAATTCCCTGTCAATGTTTGGCTGCAACATTATTGGATGATCTTAAGCAAAATTTTATTTGCATGCAATATAAGTGATATTGTCCCTTATTTTGGGTCACCTTTCTTTGGACACAAATGTGGATCTCTTCCAGAAGGTTTCCCAGTTGGCCAAGTGAGTGCTTCAGTGCTGGACAGAGCTGCTGCTGGATTTGAACCGCCAAGTCAGTGGGCTGCAGTCCCTCACTTAACCACTATGCCACTGGGGCTCAACCCCGCATTCTGGCTTCTAAAGACATTCTTCAAGTGGATGAGTGCCTTTTAAGGAATGAAAGTTTAAAGTTTTTATGAGGTTCCATTTATTTTGTCTTTTGTTCTTTTCTTATTTCATAAAATAATAATTAATGTATCTTAACTGACTCATCTCCGCCTTGTAATCCCTCTGCAAAAGATGTCACCTCACCTATTCTATTGATGGGCTTTGGGTCCCCAATCTGTACTTCCCCTCATTAATAATAATATAATTTTAGCTTATTGATGCCTGACACCGGATCCCTTCACCACCTCATGATCACACAGGCTGGTGTGCTGGTGGGCTTTATTGCTTCTGAGCTGAATGGCCGCTTGTTTACTCAAGCCTTTAAGTCCCCAGACGCTATATCTTTTG
>PVJH01017976.1:0-46446 GCA_004026705.1 Nesogale talazaci
CATCTTTTAAAAGATGAGGCAAATATATGTCTACAGATTAGCAAAAGCAGAAAGTTTGGTGAAAGGATCCGATTTGATTGTCCAGTAATTATTGAATGCCAACTATGTGCTAGAATTGAATTGGGGATATCAAAATGAACACACCAGATAAATATTCTTGCACTTGTAAAGGTCATGTTTAATTAAGGGAGACAGACCAAATAAATATGTAGTGTATAGATGATGGTGAGTGCTATGGATAAAAATCTGCAGTGGGAATGGTGAGTCCTGGGGCAAAAGGGCTGGTTTTTTCAGTTCAAGATAAGGTGATGAGGAAAGGCTTCATCAAAAAGCAGTCAGGAATCCAGCCATGTGGACAACCAACCAGAGAAGAGAACTAGGTGGGCCGGGAAGCTGTTGGAGAGTTTTGAGCAGAGAAGTACTTGGTCTGATGCGTACTTTAAAATACTCTCTCTAGCTTCTAAATAGAGAAAATGAGTGGAGGAGTAATGATAGAGCAAAGATTAGTGGGAAAAAAAAAAGGCACTATTCTAGACTAGGGATGATAGAACAAGCACAGGAACCGCCGCAAGGGTAGCACGGACTGGGCAATGCTTGTTCTGTTGTGCATAGGGTCGCTGTGGGTCGGAACCAACTCAATGGCACCCAACAGCAACAAAGCAGGATGGCTCGGCTTAGGGTGGCCATAGTAGAAGTGATAGATGGTCAGATTCCAGATACATTTTGTAGGTTGAGCCCTCTAGGATTATTTGTTGATGACTTGATTGGAGTGAGTGAGGAGAGTCAAGAATGTGGACTTAGCCATGGGAAGGGTAGAGTGGCCATTCCCTGTTCCCCAAGACGAGCACGAGGCCAGGAGGAGCACAGTGGTGGGAGAGGTGAGCTCAGTTTGGGACAAGATGAATGTGAGATTCCCGTTCGCTATCCAAGACGTGAATGAAAAGGAGAGATTAGATAGATGGACAGTGGTTGTTATTAAAATGTCCATTTTGCACAATAAGTTGCCAACTCAAAAGTTCTGTTTAAATGAACTTACCTAGAATCTTTCTAGTGTTTTCATTTATAGTATCTTATTGGAATGTTTATACAATCTCTATCAAGATGATGTTACATCTTGTGGTACATCAGGTGGTAACTCAGCTGATATGCTAACTTTCCAAAGATCCTAAAACTTTTTATATGACAATAGTCATCTACTATAATTGATTATAGCAAACTGTGCAACATTATAAAATGGACATATAGGGGGAAATTCTCATAATTTAACAAAGTTCTCGAAGCTAAATTTATATTACACAACTTCAGTTTTACAGACAGGTAATATTGTTGCGGGCTTTCTAACAGGCTGTATTTTGTTTTTGTCTGTTGAGTGTGTAGCAAACTGATGATCTCATGCAGACTTTAATTTTGCTTATGCATTTTAAAGTTCACTACATAGGAAATTGAGGTGGCTGATTCTACATTTTTGAAAATTCTGTTAAATTGATTTTTTCTTTTTTTGTAGCATTTGTTATATTAACCTTTTAAAAATCATTTTATTGGGGTCTCATACAACTCTTATCACAATCCATACATAAGTTCATTGTCAGTACAAGATCAATTGTAGTATCTGTTCTTATCAGTTTAATAAATTGATTTTTACAACCATTTACGTCATGATAATTTATATTCCTATCAGTTATTCAAAGTAGAAAAGTAAACCCATTTGCAAGATATTAAGTGTATCTCTTTTTATAGTAGAATACATCATCTTTGTACTTTGCAGCAGAAAGTAATTAAATCATGTGATGGTTGGAGTTTTGACATTACAGTTCTGGGTAGAATGACAAACTGTATGATTCAAACAGCAAAATAGAAATTGAGATCTATCAAAAACACCTACTCTCTTATCACAGTGTTTATATACTGTTGATATTTGTCATTCAGCAAAGCATATAGGATACTATTTTAGTTGAACAATTCCTGAGACATTTAAATTTTGTGTGGTCCTTTGAAGAATACAAACACGAGTAGTTTAGTACTGGTTTCTGAACTCAAGTTGTATAAGGAAGTGCATATCCTAAAAGATCTTCTATGAATGATTTTGGCTAATATTCCCTTGGAGTTTTAACTCTGATAATTTCTGATCTCTCATCTATGTAAACAGCAAACTCTTTCTGGTTCTACAGGAAGTCCTGCGGGTGGCAGGGGTGGACATGCAGTTAACAGCTGCGATGTCATTTCTGACCATCCTACAAGAAGAATCAGTGTCAATCCATGCATATGCCCACTCCTTCCTACAAAGCATTCTACTGCATCTGGAGCACCGGGATGCAGGTCAGGGGCTTGGCATGTTTCATTATGTACTTACCCATTGATGCATGTATGGGGGCCCTGATATTACTTTAAATCCTGTTAGCCCAGTGAAGGTAGCCAAATGAGGCCATAATACCCCACCATTGATCAGTGGTTTGACATAATATTCAGGGTTGTCTCCTTATAAAAGTTCACTGTCTGTGAAAGCTGAGGGCTCATTAGTTCACCCTGTGGTTCACATATTTTCTCCCAATGGTTTTCCCACTTTATAGCATTTAGGTTTGTATAATATTAGCATTCAGCCAAAATGCAGTGCTTAAGTTAAAGATACTTCCCACATATTATTTTTTAAAATATAAGCCAATCATTTTGTCCAGACCCTAGGACAAAGAGTGAAACTTTTTAGAATATTAATATGAATTCTTTTCCTCATGTGATCATCAGATGATGTTATTGTGACTATTAAGGGCTGAGTTGAAGCATAATTTTTGAGCCATTTATTTGAACCTGCTCTTTCTATCAATCAGCTGTCAGTAACGCATGGCTGGAAACCCTTCTGTCTGTGATGGAAGCTTTGCCAAAGGAAACCCTAAGGCATGAGGTAATAATTTATATGTATATATATTCTTTTATTTGTTGACACAGTATTTTGGAATAGTTATGTCAGTCACTAGGTTTTTCTTTCTTTCCAAAATGATAGTTTCAAAAAGAATAGTTTTTTTCTCATTTAACCACTGGAGTGGTCATACTGCATTCTTATGTAATTGTTTTTCATTTAAAATTGCTTGAGTATTTTAAATGTCATTTAGGAATGATTACAAATGCTTTTACCTTCCTGTTAAACACTATGCCTATTTGCAGTATTTATTCATCAAAGGGCATTAGTGGATATTTCTGTAGAACGTTTCTTTTTCAGAAAATGTCTATAACTGTAGAATTACTGGGTCACAGGGTACTTTAACATTCCTGCCCCCCCCCCTTAAATTTTGCATTTACATTAAGGTTCCTGACCAACAATAATAGGTATGCGAAGTACTAGTTCCCTGGACTTTCATGAGCAATGAAGATTTCAATTAAAGCTGATGGAAAAATAGGAACTCTATTTTAATGGAATTTTTTTGTGGTTGAATACTTTACCATATACTATATTTAAAGGAGTCCTGGTGTAGCCTTGTCCAGTGAGTGTTGAGCTGCCTCCTGCGAGGTCGGTGGTTCAAAGCCATCCTCCCCTCTGTAGGAGGAAGACGAGGCTGTGTGCAGTCATAAAGGTGTCAACAGCTTTGGAATACTTATGTAGGGTGGCCATGAGTGAGGATTGACTCAATGTCAGTGGATTTGTTATTTTACTTGAATCAGAATTACTTTTCTTAATTGTTTGATCCACAATCCCATTTGATCCCATTTCCTTGACTATTTATACACAGAAGCTTCAAAAATTCCATGTAAAATGGATTTAAAAGCAATGGAATTTTCTCATGAACTTCTCGGAGCCCTCTCTTATATACTATTAAGATTTCCCACCCATTCTTATATTTGTTGCAAATATTTTTCTCATTTGGCTGCTTGTCATTTAATGTTCAACATTATGGAAGATGCCTCTTCTCCCAGATTTTGTAAATTAAGATGAGAGAAAAGGAATTCATCTTCTAGGGCAATAATATTATTTCTTTTATGTATTTTTTTCAAATACGCCATGGCTAAAAAAAGCACAAAACAGTTACGTGTTCTCTAAGGAGTAAATAAGGTATCTTTGCCCCCATGCAGTTTATGATTCTGTACTAATGCCAGAATACGTGCTTGAACATGGGAAGAGTCATTCAATTATGCAGATATTTATAAAATGGATGCCAAACATCTGGATGATTGCACATTTTTAAAGATCGACTGTAATGTAGATGTGTGTTATTTCTATACTTTGAGGAACAATATGCAGTTAATTGTAATCGCTCCTCATAAGTGTCATTTCATTTTTTCAAATATGGCTTTTTAAGATTTTAAATATGTATTTCATTTTTAATATTTCAGTTTCAAATGGCATTTATTATCATGGAATCAATAATTTTGCTTGAAAGGAAATGAACTTTTTTGAAAGGGAATGAACTGGTTGACATTTTTATTAGAAACATAGAATTTTTAAACTTGGGTTTTAGTACCATGTGTTCTAATTTTCATTTTATACAGACAAGAAACCTGGGATCAGTAGTAGCAAGATTACTTGGACAAATTAAAAATGGCATTAAAGTTCGGGTTTGATCTGCAGAGTTCTTTAGACTAGACCATGCTGTCACGTTTTTGAATGTCCAGCCTGCACATCATACAGTATTAGGTGTGGGCTGTTATGTTTAATTGGCAATTAGTAGACTTCATTTAAAACTATACTATTTTCATATCCCTTAGGTTAAGTATAAAGATAAATAAAAATTCATTAATTTCAAGAAGTTTGGTCATTAATTTGCCTTTTCTTTTTAAAATGTGTGTTTCAAAATTGTACTTAAAATGTATACAGATCATTCCAGATTTCTCCATAAGTTTTAAATAAATTGTTTTGGTTTCAGATTATTTAAAATTCTATACTTTATTGTAATCTTTACCTTATTAATCTAGAAAGCCAAGAAGCTCAAGGTACCAATAACTGTGTACCTTTATATTTTAATTAATATTCTTAAAATATTTAGGATGTTATATTAAATTAGCTAACATTAGTGTCAAGAATGTATACTGCTTTGTGACTTTCCTCTCTAAATCTTGTCCTTTTAGATTTTGAATCCACTTGTTTCCAAGGCACAACTCTCTCAAACAGTACAGTCTCGTTTAGTTAGTTGTAAAATTTTAGGAAAATTGACCAAAAAATTTGATGTCCACACGTGAGTATTTATGTATAACTTATTAATTTTATTAAACTAAATAAACTTAGGATCTATAATTCTATGTTTAGCACTTATATTTGATTTGTTGAATTCCATATTCCATAAAGGCTTAATTCGACTAACTCTGTAGAATTCTGATAGAAGTGTACTTACTTACACGGATTCTGATTCTTAGAATTTTTGAGAGTAAATGAGGCTAACTCTTTGAATTTCCTGTCATATTTCCCCATGTCATACTGGTATGTCTTTGAAAATAAAATGGCATTAATATATGAAGTTAAAAAAATTGGTAAACAAAACATAAAGATTTGTTTCTTTCTTACATTATTGTTATACGTTAATTATTTCAGATAATTCATTTTATTCTGAGAATCTATGGAGAAAATTTATAATTTATATGTTACCCTTTGTCGAGATGAGAAATACCAGCTGGAAGAAAGGGCATGTGGTGTAATTATAACATGAGTAAAGTATAACATCTAATGATAACTTGTTTGGTGGTTGTTTCATCAGATATTCCACTTGCTACTACAGTTTTTGACTTCAACTGCACATAACTACACTCACAAAATTAGGTCTTAAAAAATCCATTCATATGATGATGCCATTCAAATGTACTATTTGTAAAAACTCATGGCAAGCTGTAGAGCATTACACCAAAAGAGATATCAGAAGAAATTCTGAAATAGCTTTTATGTGTGGGATAGCTGCTGTGATGGGAAGAAATGAAGTAAAAGGGTAGCTTGACAGACTGGAAAATATAATGAAATGTGTAAAGACCTGGAGTTAGAAAAGAGAAGAACGCACTGGGCATTTCTTAAACCGAAAGAACTGGAGAAAAAATTCAAGCCTTGAATTGTGATATGGAAGGATTCCATGGGCCAAATATTGAATGGTGCAGAGAGCATCAAAGGAAAATTGAGGAATACATGGAGTCGCTGTACCAAAAAGAATTGGCTCTCTCAATGGTTATTTAGGGAGGTATCATCTGATTGAGAACTTAGGATCCTGAAGAAAGAAGTTCAAGCTGCACTGAAGGCCTGAGTGAAAAGCAAAGTTCTAGGAATTGATGAAGTACCAACTGAGATGTTTCAGCAGAATTGTGCAGCACTGGAGGCATTAACTTGAATATATCAAGTCATGTGGAAGATGGCTGGCTACCTGGCCAACTGTGTGGAAAACATCCATATTTATGCCCATACCAAAGAATGGTGAGCCAACATCATAAAGAAATTTTAAAAAACTGTCATTGTATCTCAAGCAAGCAAAATTTTTCAGAAGAGCATTTAAAAAATAGCTGCAGCAGTTCATCAGTACTGAAATTCAAGCTGGATTTGGTAAATAAGTGGGACAAGGGATGTCATTACAGACCACAGATGACTTTGGGGTAAAAGTGGAGGATACCAGAAAGACATTTACCCGTGTTTTACGGACTGAAAAGGCATTTTTCTTTGCAGACCATGACGAACTGTGGATACCATTTTCAAGAGTAGAAATTCCAGAGTAGTCAATTGTGTTCATGTGGAACCCGTCCGTAGACTAGGAGGCAGTTATTTGAACAGAACAAAGGGGCACTGCATGATTTCAAATCAAAGAAAGTTGTGTGTCAGGATTGTATCCTCTCACCAAATTCCTTTCATCTGTATGCTGGGCAAATTATCCGAGAGGCTGGACTCTTTATGAAGAAGACTGGGCACGAGTATTAGATCCACATTAACAATCTGCAAAACGTAGATACAGGCTTGCTTGCTGAAAACAAAGAGACCTTGAAACACTGATAAAGAGCAAAAACTTAAAGCCTTCAGTATGAGTTATACCTTAAGAAAAAGAAAGCATAAATTCAATTGCAGCAAAAAACAGCATCATAGTAAACAGAGATAATGTTGAAGTTGTCTAGGATTTCATTTCACTTGGACTTATAATTAATACCCATGGAAGGTAGTAATAAAGAAATAAAGTGATGCATTTCATTGCAATTCTTAGCACCTCTTGATTAATGTTAAAAAAGCAAAGATGCTGCTTTGAAGGCTAAGATGTACTGTACCTCAACCACAGTATTTTCAGTCACCCTATATGCATCGGAAAACAATGAATAAGGAAGACTGAAGCACTAATGCTTTTGAATTAAGGTGTTGGTGAAGAATACTAACTAGACCATACACTTTCAGAAGAATGAACAGAAGAAGGATCAGTGCCTAGAGAAGGGCATAATGCTTGATGAATTATGTAAAGGGTCAGCAAAAAATAGAGACTTCAATATGGTTGATTAGCGCCGTGGCTGAAACAGTGGGCCCAAATGTGGCTAAGATTGTGAAGATGGCATGGGACCAGGAAGCATTCCATTCCAGTGTGCAGAGGGTCACCGTGAGCCAGAACCAATTCAATGGCAACGAGCAAAAATGTTTCGATGATTGTTTGAAAATATGAATTGCTTTAAAGTGATGACTCACTTGCATGCTTCTTTCCTTCTCCCCCTTAGTATTAAAAGAGAAATAATTCCGCTGGTGAAATCACTCTGCCAGGATGTAGAATATGAAGTTCGATCTTGTATGTGTCGGCAATTAGAAAATATAGCTCAGGGCATTGGGTAAGTATACTTTGATTCTTATTTCTGGATTGTTAAAGATGCATGTTTCTTTCAGATAGCCTATGAAAATGTGTAACTGAAAGTCTATACTTTATGTGATATGTAGTAATGACTATAATAACTGTTATCTCCTGCCAGATCTATGGATTAAGAGATAAAAATAAACATGGTTAACATGGTGATAAATAGTTTGTGGATTTTTTTTCCCCTTCTAATCTTCATTGCTTTATTTTTAAGGAAAATATCCAAACATATACTTTGCATCTTTTGACTTGCAAGCTGGATTATTGCGTTACAGATGATTAACCTAATGGAAATCTTTCTGTAACTCTAAAGCCTCCACTTTTCCATTATCCCTACCCTTTGGGTGTGTGAAGTACAAAATTACCCCCTCCCCCCAAAAACCAAACATATTGCCATCAAGTTGAAGCTGGCTCACAGAGACAGGACAGAACTTACTTGTCAGTTTGCAAGACTGTAACTTTTTATGGGAGTAGAAAGCATCATCTTTCTCCCATGGAGTGGCTGGTGGTTTGAAGCTGCTGACCTTGAGGTTAGTAGCCCAACACATAACCACTAGTCCACCTGGTCTCTATGTGTCAAATACAAGAAGGAACAAAAGAGGGTAGCCTATCTCATCTCTCCACTATAAAAACATCTGGCTATGTAAGCCTGGTTGTTGGCATCTGAGTGGTGCCAGCAATTTGTGATCGGCTGTTGACTCAGAGGTTGGCAGTTTGAATCCATCCAGAACCTCCACCGAAGAAAAGCTTGGAAAAATGCCTTTGTAAATAAAGGATTGCAACAGTCTCTTGTTTCGTGAACAGGTTTTGCATGTACACAACAATGACTCTGGAATTCCCATTGTGCTCAGTGTTATCCAGAGTTTTTTATGATCTGCATAGTTGAATGCCTTTGCATAGTCAATAAAGCAGAAGTAAACATTTTTTCTGGTCTTCTCTGATTTCTGCTAAGATCCATCTGACATCAGCAATGTTCATAACATATTGAATGGTTCCCTTCCCTAAGATTAGAACAAGGAAGAGATAGACGCCTGCTGCTGTCACCCCTAGTCAGTAAGCTCTCATGGGTTTCACAATATGCTGCAGCTTCTGTTTTGACTTCCTACAATTACAGTTTTTTCCTGCTTCTAACCAACTGTGTCAATACACATGCATAGAATGTGTGCCTAGGAAACTAATGTGTGATGGGATTACACAGTTTAGGAAAAAGCCAACATGCAGTGCCCACACTATTTGTGTAAAGATGCAGTCCTATTGATGAGTTTTTCTAATCAGTTCAATTTTTTTTTGCAGAAGTTGCTAACCAAAGTGTACTATAATTTATAAAATTGAATATTAGCTGCCAATCATGAAGATCTCTGTAGATAGCAATATTATCATGGGCAAAGTGAAATTGATATAAGTCATTGTGAAAGGATTATTAATGTCTCTTATATTTCCCCAGCCAGATTGCCAACCTTTGGAGGGTAAGAGCAATACCTTTATGACTGTTCATGCTTTTATAGCACGGAGCCCAGCGTCTTGGTTCATTGCAGGATCTCACTGCAAGTATATTGGTGTGATTTCTTTTCTTCTCTTGCTTATTGTGCAGGACAGAACTTACAAAAAGTGTGGTGCTTCCAGAATTAATAGAACTCTCTAGAGATGAAGGCAGCAGTGTGCGTCTTGCAGCCTTTGAAACCCTGGTGAATCTGCTTGATATATTTGACGCAGGTAAGTCTTCCAAGTGGACACACCTTTGCTTCTGAAAGCAGTGGTTCTGGATGGGTTATGAATCACAGGTTAAGGGTAACATTTTAAAGTTACCTTTTATGATGAAATACCTCCTAGTCCTCTCTTTATGTTTTGTTTTCTCCTTTTTTTCTCTTTTGATGCCTTCTCTGTTGCCACCTTTACCGTCTTGGTACTAGCATTTGTTACATTCCATCCCTTTTGCTTTTCTGTCAAAAAGTGTATAGAACAAAGGATTCAGTTGAGTGTCTCGAAGGTAAACTCTGACCAAACCAATGTCTAAATGGCATTCCTCTCAATGATCATTATGTTAACGTTAGAAATACCATGCCGTTGAGAGAGAGGAGAGAAATTTGGATGTGGACCTGGATAGGGATGGCTAAGGGAGTGTTTAATATACGGATCAAAACACACACACACGCACACGCATACTCACACACAATTAGCCACTCTGCCCAGTGTTCATTTATCAGTGAGTGTTAGCTGTTCAGAGAAGGTGAAACTTGGAGTGTAAGTAAATATCAAATACTCTAGTGTAAAACTCAGCTGTTATTCTAGGAGCTGATTTCCATGGAGTGTTACCATCTATACAGAAGTAAGGGAACCTCTTCGGATGATTGCAGTGTGGACAGTAATTCTGGTTGGATGTTACACAACAGAGAATTAGGCAGTATTATCGATGGCGTGTTTATGTTTAGTGTTAAGGAAGCAGATGGACATTGGGCCTCTACTCAAGTACTCCTTCAACACAAGAACACTTTGTTCTAGTAATCCGGCTCTCTGAGATGCTCACCTTCCTGACACAATCACTGAAGACAAAATGGGTGCATAAGCAAATGTGATGAAGAAAGCTGATGGTGCCTGAATATCAAGAGATATTCTGGGATCTTAAAGGCTTGAAGATAAACAAGCAGCCAGCTAGCTGAGAAACAACAAAGCCCACATGGAAGAAACACAACAGGCTATGTGATCATGAGGTATCAATGGGATCCAGGTATCAGGCATCAAAGACCCAGAGCAAAAAATCATAATGTGAAATGAGGGTGGGAGTGTGGAGTGGAGGCCCATAGCTCATCTGTAATCAGTCAGGGTACAGTAGAGCACCAGTGAAACGTATAGCTTTCCTTTGGTTCTTTAATACTTCCTCCCCACTATCACGACCCTAATTCTACTTTACAAATCTGGCTAGACCAAAGCATGTACATGGGTACAGAAAAGAGCTGGAAACACAGGTAATATAGGACAGATAAATTCCTTGGGATCAATATTGAGAGTAGCCATACCAGAAGGGGAAGGGGAAGATGGGGAGGGGAAGAATGGGAGAACTGAGCACAATGACCTACCCATAACTCCCTTCCAGGGGCATAGACACCAAACAAGGGGTGGTGGTGGGTGGAGAGCCATAGGACAATGCAAGACATGAAAAAATAACAATAACTTATAAATTACCAAGAGTTCATGAGGGAGAGAGTGAAAGAGAGGGAGGGGAAATAATGAGCTGTTACCAAGGGCTCAAGTAGAAAGAAAGTACTTTAAAAACAATAACATTGTGTACAAAAGTGCTTGAGAGACAATGAAAAAAGTAAGCTAGGGGTAGCCCTAAGCATTCAAACTAAAAAGCATGGCATCATCTTAAATTTCTTCCTCATTGCTGCCACACCTGTGTTTTCACAACTGCGGGCTGAACAGTGTTCTTGGTGTTAAGTCCTGTCATTGCTTTGCATTCATTTTGTCTTGCACTCAGGGAACACTGGGCACTATTTCAGCACAGGGAAGTCTTTCACGCCTCTTGCCTTTTCTCCCACTCTTTCTTGTCCCTGTTGTCCTCCTCCCTCCCCCACCCCCGACCTGTTCCCTGCCTAGTGCCCAAGTGAAATAGAGTGCACTTTTGCAAATACCTTATACCAGGACTCAATAGAGTATATGCCATAGGCTGACCCTAGCCCTCTATTGAAATGTAGTCAGGTCCACATGTTTATATATCATCTCACTGTCTTTTGGGAAGCAACATCTGATCATCACCTTCTGCAAATAGGCTAGGAACAGAGTTAGGAATCGCCGCATGTGCTTCATTGTGCCTGGAGTCCCTTTGAATTGGTTCCTGCCTCATGGCAGCACGCACTCGCATCACCTTCACCATCCACCATAATTGTTTAAAAATGCATTCTATTATCACTAGGGTACCGTCCTGTTTTCTCATTTGGCAATGTATATGTATGTATGAATTTCTGCAGTGCAATACAGATAATATGGATCTACAATACGTCTTCTTTTGTTTTGTTTTCCAGATGACAGAAGTCAAACCATACTTCCCTTAGTGAAATCATTTTGTGAAAAATCTTTCAAAGCAGATGAATCAATTCTTATTTCCTTATCCTTCCATTTAGGAAAGCTATGCCATGGACTGTATGGTATGAAACATCCTAAGAAATTCACGATTATAGATGCTTTTCGCCTTTTCTTCCCTTAGCCACTGACCTTCAGCTATTTAATCCTAAAACCTATTCAAGCCTATGTGTAGAAAAGCTTTAGAGAAAACCTTAGAGTTTCAATTGCATAATTTTAACTCATTTGGAATGAGTGGTTCTTTGGAAGAATAATAACAGAGTGCGTGAAAATCAAGCACACTGCCATCAAGTCAATTCTGACTCGCAGTGATCCTTAAAGAGCAAAAAATCATAATGTGAAATGAGGGTGGGAGTGTGGAGTGGAGGCCCATAGCTCATCTGTGATCAGTCAGGGTACAGTAGAACACCTGTGAAACGTATAGCTTTCCTTTGGTTCTTTAATACTTCCTGAGCTGTATACATGTATGGGGGCAGAGAGTCTCATTTGGTGGTTTAGAACACTGACTGACTTCAGTCACCAGTCCAACGCTTAACTGAAACCCAGCTCACTATCCTTTAGAAAGACCCCCGTTATGATTTTCCATGCTGTAATCTGTATAGAAACTGAACCTTTCTCCCTCAGAGTGGCTGGTGGGTTCAAAACTCCAACTTTTTGGTTAGTAGTCAAATACAGACTCAGTCATTGAAGTAGTGATAGCCCTTACATTTAGGAATATTCTGTCCTTATGTGTTGGTATGTAATAGCAGCTCAGGTCAAGTAATAGTTCTTGCAGATTAAGTTTACCCATCTGAACTATTTCTTAGTATGTCATATGAGAAGTTCATGTTAGACTGTAAGATATGAATAAATCTTGGCATTTTCTTTGTGCAGATCACAGAAATTGAGTAGACTCTTGAAAGCCCTATTGTCTTGCAGAAGGATGATAACACAAGCCAATGACTGGAAGAAAATATTTGGGAAACACATGTCTGATAATGAATGCTCTCTTAGTTATCAAACTGCTCTAACAGAAACCCCACAGAGGCATGACTGTGACACACAGAAGTGCTTTCTCCCATGTCTGGTGGCTAGAAGTGGGAATTCAGGCTGCGGCCTCTAGGGAAGGGAGTTCCCTCTCTGTCAGCTGTGGAGGAAGGTCTTGTCTTTGAAGCATCTGCTCCTGGTTGACCTTCTTGTGGCTTGCCATCCTCTGCCTCCATCTCTACTCTGTTTACTGCAGACAGCATTGCTATGGATCGGAACTGACTTGATGGCAGTGAATTTTCTTATTGGTTGTCTGCATTTTGATATGTTTGGCAGAAGTTATTGCACATATAATTTCTAAATTAAACAATTTATACTATTGAAATGAAAGTCCCGTTGATGTTAATATTAAGTACAATAATACAGTCCCTTAATTTCTTCATAGTAGTTACCCTTTTCTTGTTGCTTTTACTTATGATAAACGAACTGCAATAATTTGTTTAACTGTCTGACTTAAATGCAGGCAAGACGTTTATTGAATGCTAGATGTTTATGGATGCCAAATGTATTTTTATTATACTTGGATTTGTTTTTCTCTTTCTGATTTCTGTCTTCTGTTAAGATGCTGAACCACATTTTTACATTTGCTCTAGGGATTTTTACCCCAGATCAACATTTGCGATTTTTGGAGTTTTACAAGAAACTTTGTACGCTAGGCTTGCAACAAGAAAACGGACACAGTGAAAATCAGATCCCACCCCAGCTCCTGGAGCAGGAAAAGAAGTACACCTCAGTACGGAAGAACTGTGCTTACAATCTCCCGGTAATACATGGTTGCTTCTGGTTGGCTAAGCATTTTGTAAGAGCATGTGAGTAGCTAGCATTAAAGATCTTTCCAGATGTAGCACTTGCTGCTTGCTGTTATGTGTTGTACACAGTGGGTACTTCGTAAATATCTGTGGCATTTGTATTTTTCTCCACGCATGAATAGAAATTGTGTGGATGCATTGGGATCTTCCAGCTGGGTGTTCTGTTTGCACAATGTTCAGAGGGTATGATTTCAGGCTCTGGGAGGTGATTGTAATTGCAGGTGATTGATGCATGTTTTTCTCTCCTTCCCACTCATCTCCTCCCTCCCACCTCCACCAGGCCATGATTGTTTTTGTTGATCCTAAAAACTTCCACATGGAACTCTATTCTACATTCTTCTGCCTTTGTCATGACCCTGAAGTGCCAGTCAGATACACTATTGCTATTTGCTTTTATGAAGTAAGTTTGAAGAATTGGTTCCACTTTGCATTTTGTTGTTAAGTCTACCTGCGTTTACTAGAGACGTTTTTGATACTTTCTAAATTGCTGTTTACAAATCTGTTCTTAGGTATTGGCTCCATATTTCTTTCATATCCTATTCCTGAATCTTATTTTAAATGCCCCATAATTCTTTTTTTTATTATGATTACCGACTTCATTTGCATCAGTCCATTGTGTATTCATTGATAAATCCATTGAGCCAATTTGTCTTACTGAGTGCTGACTTTGAATCAGGCACTGTGGTAGATGCAGGTGTGAACATATTACTAATGAGATGTGGTGTTTATATGCTTTGCCTATTTATGCTTTATTTTGCACTTACATCTAATAACCCGAGTACAGATGGATATTTGAGACAAATTGTCTGACATGTTAAATGACTACAAATAGATTGTTTCATGAGCGAAAACTTTTAGATTAAGTTATTGGTCAAATAAAAGCAAAGGCAATCAAAAATTTTTAGTATGAGAAATAATGATTTATTTTAACCCTTTACAGCCAAAATTGGAAGTATGTTTCTTGGACAACTGAAATAGGCATGTAAAAGGTATAGTTATGATCAATACCTATAAGATGTTACTTGCCAACTTCAGAAATATTATACAAATATTTAGAGTTGAGATAAATAGAGATTTCCTTCCTTCTGAATCTGTCCTATAAATTTTACAAGAGTATTTCACCCCTTCCCTTGCACCTTGTTCCTCAAGGCAACTAGATTGGTTGAAAGTATAAGATATCCACAGCATCATTATAAATATTACTTAATAATTAATGTTGAGTTTGGTTGTTTTTTTCTTCTTAAAAATAGTACTTTTTTTCCTGGTCATTAATAAGATATATGTATAATAAGATCCATATAGTTAATAATATATACGTATATATAAGCTTTGTGTCAAGAATAGTTATCTATCAGGAAAACCTTCCAGCCCAGTCAATCTCAAATCAATAAGTCAGAAACTAGTCCATAAGTCCCTCTTCAGACTCATGCAATGATGCATAATGCAGGAGTATCACAGGCCGGTGTATGCAAAGTCTTACACAGACTGGTGGATCCAAAGGTGGTGGAAGCATCATAGGACTCTCGCAGGTCTCAGGGTGGCTTACCAGAAAGAAAGTGAAGGCAGAGGAGGGAAAGGCCATGCCCACAGGAAAGCACCATTAGGCTGTGGCCTGAATTGACAGGCTGGACTCTATGCCCACACCTACATCTTCAAGTTGACATGAAGTTATGAATTTGCAACATCTAGTAACTCGTCCCTTTAAATTGGGTGGGGAACCTTCTTTCTGCCAAAGGCCATTTGGATGTCTATAACATCATTCTTAAGCCACACTGGTCAAACATTGGAACCACTTCTCTTTGGTGAGGTGTGTGATATTGGCTGATATTGATCATTTCTCTTGACCCAATATGGCCTGTCCTGAGGGTGAGGTATTCCCCACTCCTGCTTCAAATGGAGCAATGAATCAGAACCAGTTAATTATAGCACCATACAATGAAATAATTTTTTGAGGAAGCTTACAGAAATTCTGCTTTGGGGTGAGGGTTAGGGATGAGGACTAAGAATACTAAGTGGCATTTACCATAGGTCCTTGTGTTGGAGCCTTGGGTGGCACAGATGATTAACTATTGACAATAACCAAAAGGTTGGCAGTGTGAGCCCCCCCTAGCCTATTAGTAGGAGAAAACCCCGTGGGGCAGTGTTACCCTGTTACATGGGGCCACTTTGGCTTGGAATCAACTCTCCCATTTAAAACCACAGAATGACCAGTGCATGTGTGCATGGATGTGGTTGACAACGTGTGTTTGTATAGGTCAGTGGTCTGTAGACAAGGCTTTATAAAACTGGAGACTGGAGATGCAATAATATGTTCATGTTATGTCACTCCTTGAATATTTCATTTCTAATTGCTTTGTAATGTACGTCATATGTTGGTATTATATACAACAAAGCATATGAAGCGGCTTTCAAAAAGTTTGTGAGAAATATTCATTCCCTTTAATTCCACACATTTTGAAGCCCGCTTGTTTACTGAAATGTATCTACACTGTTGGGCCGTTCACCTGAAAGTCAGCAGTTCGAACACCAGCCACTCGGTGGAGAAAGATGAGGCTTTCTACTCCTGTGAAGATTCAGCGTTTTGGAAATCCACAGGCGCAGTTCTCCACTCCATCCTCCAAGGTCTCTCTGAGTTGGAACCAACTCAATGAGGACAGTGTAGCTCCGGTCTTTAACAGCTCCTCATCACGTTGCCATCCTGGTAGGCTAAGAGTTTGCCCCTTTAAGTAACAAAAGCCCGCTGGTGGATTTAACTTTCCTTCATAACAGTATTCATGGCTATAGGTTGGGCAACTAACTACAAGGTCAGTAGTTCAAAACCACCAGCCGATACTTGAGAGAAAGAAGGGTTTCTTCTGCTGTAAACAATTTCAGTCTCAGAAACCCGCAGGGCAGTTCTACCCAGTCCTATAGGGTCACTAGGAATCAGTATCACTCCATGGCAGTATGGTTTTTGAGTTATAATGGTATTGCTGGGATGCAATACTTTTATTTTCCTCACAGAAAATTATATTCTGAAAAATTTCAACAAGTCAGAACTACTTTGTGGAGCAGAGCTGAGGTTGTAAAAACTCTTCCTTTAGCCAGGAAGAATTCTGTGGTAGTATTTTTCACTCCAGTAAAAGTCTATCCCAATACGTAAAACAAATAGAAGTGAATTAGTGGCTGAGGCCGGGTGGCGTAGTGGTTGTGCGCGTGACTGCGGCCCACTGGCATGGAGGTTCAATTCCAGCTCACAGGAGCAAAGGCTGGGCCTCCTCCTCCCACCACCAGAGGGTAGTGATACCAAAAAAAACAAACTGAAAAAAAAAATAGAAGTGGTTTAGAAACAGTCATTTCCTCTCTGGGGGCTTGGTCTCTGTTCTAAAGCAAGTGCACTCTCTTATGTCTACACTCTCATCTCTCCCTGTAGGCTAGTCTTTGGTGGGGAAAATGAGAAAGATGGGCTCCTTGGGTGCGTGTTGGCCTTCAGCTGGCTACGCTCTGCAGTGGGATGAGCCTCAGGCCCAGGCTAGCCTTGGGATGAGCCTCAGGCCCAGGCTAGCCTTGAGACTCCTGCTGGCTTCTCTCAGAAGTGAACATGTGAACTAGAGGCATCTGTGGGCTTATTAAACTGTCATGAGGAGAAGCTTAGGGTCCTGGCAAATCCACCTTTATGCTATGCACTTCTCATCCCTGCGTGGCCTCACACTGCTGAACAAACCTCATGATGCAGCCAGTGAATGCAACTTACTTTTCTAAAAGTATCAATTGTACGTTGATTTGTAGCCTACTTTTATAAGAGGTATGTAATAGGGGTGTACCTTAAAAATTAATGTGATAAACCTCATGGATATAGTAGTCCTATATCTGGGTGACTTTATTGTTATATTGTAGGTCTCTAAACTTCTGAATTCTGGAGTATATTTAATCCATAAAGAACTCATAACACTCTTACAAGACGAGTCACTAGAGGTAATTTTTTTTTTAACTCTTTGGTTTTCTTTTATACTAAATCTGAAAATCAATGTCTTTGTAAACATCTTGTGAATCACACTAACTCTCAGCTGTCTAACCCTAGAAAGGTTAGATGACTCCTAGACAGAAAATTGGAAAAAATCTTAACAAAGAAATAGATTTATGAAAGTTCTGTGTATATGTGTTTATTAAGCAATACTTGGGAAATAGAGGTAGACAAAAGCACACCCATAGTTCCAATCACTGTTGCTCTTTGGGTATATTTTCTCATGCCCCCCTATCAATTGGGAACCCCAGTGACGGGTACGTGTTTGGCTAATGGCAAGTTTGGCAGTTCAGAACCACCAGCCACGCCATGGGAAAAAGATAAGATTTTCTACTTTTGTAAAGGGCTATAGTGTCCGAAACTCACAGGAGTCATATAGCATAAGTGAACATCGGCTTGATGGCAGTGAGTGTGGGGTGGTTTGAGGACCCTGGAGGAGCAGTAGGTTCTATGTTGGACTGATAACCACCAGCTGAGTAGTTCCAAACTACCAGCTGCTTCCTGCCCTTGTAAAGACTTACAGTCTCGGAAACCAACAGGGCCAGTTCTATACTGCCTATGCTATACTGTCTAGAGTCGCTCTGAGTTGAACTCGACTGTCTAGAGTGAGTTTGATTTTGATATCTATTTTGCACAAGTGTGATCTCATTTTGTATCAGTACTGTTTGGGTGGCGTTATATAACTGTGAAGATTTTTAAGTGCTTTATTTTATGCTATATTTAATATGCCATCACTAAATGATCATTTCCAAAGATTGTCTCATCACGGTAATTGAATGTGTTTCTTCTTGGCAAGAAGCTAGCAGGATAATAAACTAGAATTCCCCCCCCCCCAATATTGCTCAGTGATATTCGATATGATAAATTCTGTTTCCGGGTCAGAACGGACCTGTGTAAAGTTAGGGATTAGTCAACTAATCTAGATTAGAAAAATGTCTTAATAACCTCAATCACTCTATTAAAAGGTACTAGATGCCCTTATAGTTCATCTTCCAGAAATCCTGGAACTGATGTCTACTGTGGGAGAAAGCAGTGGTCAAGAAAATAAGGTAAATGCCATCTATGAACAAACTCCTGATGTCTTTCCCAGCTCTCTAGCTAGGGTGGTGAGCAATCAAAATGAATTCATGTGTAGAAAGCATTTAATATTGGACTTGCCACGTAATAGGTGCTCAGGAAATGGCAGTTGACGTTTGAATAGCTTGAATTTTCTCTACAGTTCTAATGGTAACATAATTCTTATTTGCGTTCCTCAGAGTTTATATTCTCACTTCCAGCTTTCATTTGCATTAATGATTATTCTAAGAACATCAAGTAGTGAGTACGAGGTAGGAATTTAGAAGGTCAAAGCTTGCTGACAAGAACATATACCAATTTTGACTTTAGTTTGAAGAGTTGCTGTTATAATTAATCTGACAGGAAGAATAATAACTCCCAATCTCTATTTCAAAATTTGCAGTAACTTTAAATTTTATTTGCGGATTTTCAAAAAGTGTCTCATTTCACCAGATAATTAGCTCCTTGTGACAACCGAGATGCCTCCTGCGTTCTGAAATGAGCAAGCGTTCCCTCCCCCATGTCCAATTACATAAGACTGCGTCATCTGATGGAGTGCTTGTGCTGACGATCATCCATTCTTTTGACACCTGCTCTCTTTCAGCTCTCAGCTCTGCCGGAATTCATTCCTGCACTCACAGCTGCAGAACAGCGAGCAGCAGCCTCTTTAAAATGGAGAACTCATGAGAAGTTACTACATAAATATGCTTGTCTGCCACACATCATATCAAGCGATCAGATCTATTATCGTTTCCTCCAAAGAATGTTCACACTCGTGATGACAAATGTGAGTCGGCACCTTTTTCTTTCACTCCTTTGAACTCCTGGCTGATTTGGAACTCCCAGACTCTGTATATTGTCAGAGTAGCAGCTTCATGCTTTTGGCTAGGAGGCTGTGATCTTACCAGCTAGGGGGTAGACAGGGAAAGGGAATGATAGCCTAGACCCAGGGGTCCTGTTGCTTCCCCATGAGTTTGCCCTGGAGCAAGACGTCAACAGGCACCTCCTCAGCCTGCCTCATGTTTATGTTGTGCAAGTGTCACTGCAAGGTTTGAACATCCACTCTGCACTCATCATCAGGCTTAGCTTCCTAGATCAGGTTGTGAGACAAAAGTCTGTATTATATGAAAATAGAAGATGACTACATCGGGTCATAAAATGGAGGATGATTGCATTATTACATAAATACTAATTACATCAAACCACCGTGGGTCAGGGCCCAGCCACCTGACACCTCAGCCACCTTAATCATCTCAGTCAACATTACTCTTGTGTCTCACCTCAACATACATGACTGCCGGACATGCAGCGTCAATACAAAGTGTCAGGTAACAGGAGAGTCAGTAAGTTAGGAGCAGTTGTGGTTCTTGTGAAATGAGTTTGAGAATCAGCGTGAGCTCGATGATAGTGAGTTTGGTTTGAGCTTTTGGTTGAGAGGAGGCTGTGATCTTAACAGTGGACCTTGAGCTCTGATGTACACCTGGTATGTATCCATGCCTCCCTTAACTGTGTTGTTTTGCCAAGGAACCTCAAGTCATCTCTGAAATAGATTGGGTACTTTACCCTTTTATGGTATCTAAAGGATGACTGAGGAGCCCTGGTGGTACAGTGATGAAGCAATTGCTTAACTGAAAGGTTGGCAGTTCAAACCCATCTGCTGCTCTGTGAGAGAAAAACATAGCTGTCATTTCCTTAAAGGTCTTGGAAAGGTCTGTCCTGGATTGCTATGACTTCGAAGTGACTAGACAGCAGTAGGCTTTGGGTTTAAAGGGTGACTATGTAACAGATACAGATTATTCAAAAAGCATGGCTTCCTACCATGAATAACCTTATAATTAAGAGTCAAAAGCAAAAAATGAAATCCTCTCAAATAGACCTTATACTTTCTCAAAGCAGGGTTGTACTTAACCTCCCCCCACCCCCAACCTATCCTTTTCCCTAAACTCTCCCAAGGGGATTATTTTAGCCAGAGTCTACAGTATACTTAATTTGCCATTCTGTTTTCACCAGTTGAATAATAAAAATGTATCATGTCATTTTTGTTTCATACACTTTTTAAAAATCAGTTTGATTTCTCGTTGTTTATTCTTGTGAACAATGGGGCATGATGAATCACAACAGTCATATCAATCAATAGCCTAAAATCTATTCTTGGGCTGAGCCCCAGTGGTGTAGGGTTGAGTGTGGGACTGTGACCCACTGGCTTGGCGGTTCAAATCTAGCAGCACCTCTCCAGGAACAAAGCAGGCCCTTCCACTCCCACCAGAGGGCAGTGATGCCCCCCCCCTCAAAAGCTATTTTTTATTTGAAGATTTTTTAAAAAAATGACATTCTTGGTACTACTTGCAACTTAAGTAAAAAACGAACAGTGTGCTAATAGATACACTCTTCCAACTGAAATATTGATTGATGACATACCTCATTCTGGATGTCAATTTCCTGACCGGACAAAAATGTCAACAAAATTATGCCTTTGTGTTCAGAGATCAATGGTGCACCACTGTAGAGATGGGGAGATTATCTGGACTACCATGGAGCTCAGTTCAGCAAATTTTAACGGAAAATTTTGGAATGAGAGGGCTTACTGCAAAATTTGTGCCTTGGGGTCTGACTGACCAGCAAAAAGGACGTTGAGTGGAAAGATGACATGCTTTAAAAGAATAGCTCAGAAGCAATCCAGATTTTTTCCTCAAGGTTATCACTGGTGACAAGACATGGTGCTATTCTTATGACCCTGAAAGCAAACATCAATCAAGTCAGGGGAAGACACCATTTTCACCTCACTCAAAAAAAGCTTGTCAAGTGAAATCAAAGATCAAGATGATGCTCATTTATTTATGTTTTTTTTTTTTATGTGAGGGAGATAGTATATTTGGAGTTGGTTCTACCAGGTCAGACTGTTAATCAAGCTTTCAGTTTGGAGCAGTGGTTCTCAAACTTCCTAGTGCTGTGACCCTTTAATATAGTTCCTCCTGTTGTGATGACTCCCAACTACAAAATTATTTTTGCTGCTACTTCATAAGTGTAATTTTGCTACTGTTATAATGGAGCAACCCCTGTAAAAGGGTCATTTGGCCCCAAAGGGGCTGCGACGCACAGGTTGAGACCCGTTGATTTAGAGGTTCTGAAAAGTTTATGTAATAGTATATGACCAAGAGGCCTGATTTGTGGCAGATGGGGGACTGCTTTTGCAACCACGACAATGCACCTGCACATGCAGCCGTCTCAGTGCACCAGTTTGGGGGGGCGGGATCCCCAACATGACTCTCTTGCCCCATACACCGTCCTCACCGGACCTTGCTCTGTGTGACTTCTTTTTGTTTCCTTGAAAGAAGGAAGGGTAGCAATTTGATGTAGGAGAGGTGAAAAAGAACAAACACACGAGAAAGATACCGTCAGCCATCCAAACATAGGAGTGTGAAAAGTGTTTCCAAGAATGGAATAGCAGATTTAACAAGTGAATTAAGTGTAAAGGAGAGGACTTGGAAGTGATAAGATTGTTTGGTCAAAAAAATGTAAATACACAGCCTTGAAAAAACACTTTTGGGGGTACCTCCTCAAATATGATCATGATAGTCAATTTTCTGTAATGAAAGCTGATATTTAGAGCTTCTGGATCAAGAGAAGCTAGAGAGGAGAAAGTTCTTTACTTTTAGTTGCATGTCTAATTGTCAAAGTTTGCGTACATTTTGATAAAACGTATTGGGTGCTTACTCTGTGCCAAGACCATTTTAGGTGGTTAGAATAGTGAGCAAAGATGAACAAGTACCTGTTCTTGAACTTACATTCTACAAGATGAAACAAGCCCTTATTTGGAAGGGATCTGTAACAGGTCAGGGGAGCCCCAGAGCAGGGGGGGAGGGGGTGGAGGTTGTGGTGGAAGGTTGGAGGATGCGGTTGCAGGTGCAGTAAATGAGCACACTTGGTGTGAGGCGTGGAGGAGCAGTGCCACCCGGGATTGGGGTGCATATACTCCAAAGAGGCCTGAGGGGCTATAAGAAACATCAAGGGTGACTGTGGTCAGGAGAGATGAGCTACCTTGGCCCACAGCACACAGGCCTTGAAGGCCACGACATGGACTCAAGATCTTAGTCCCCCGCTGTCAGGCATGACTGGGAGGTGTCAGGAAAGAAGGTGACAAAACTGGCTTTCCTCCCGTTCTTTTACTTTTGTTATGCAAGCTTTCAGCGATGCAGGAGAGCAGAGCCAAGTTATAATGAACCTCTTGCTGCCTGCCGTCACCTGGGCGCCCTGGGGCTCAGTGTGCTGCTCCACAGGAAAAGTCAAAGCTTCCCGCTCCTTAAGGACATGCAGCCTTGGGAACCTGGGTCGGTTCGCTGAGTCAGAACGGACCCAACAGCAGAGCTCTTTCACGCACAGCCCCGAGGTTAACAGCTGTTAACCTGTTCCCATACTTACATTTTCTTCTTCCTTGAGCTGCAGGATTTTAAATGATGCCACTTGCCATTGAGCTGATTCCAGTGCATAGGAAACCCGTGTGTTTCAAAGTCAAAATGCACTCCGCAGGGTTTTCTATCGCCGCTATCTTTCCGAAGTCGATCTCACCAAGCCTTTCTTCCACCAGGCTGTGGGGTAGATTTAGACCTCTGACCTAGCAGTCCGTGGCTCAGTGCTGAACTGTGTCACGCTTGGCAAACACTGTAAGGGCTAGATGCCGTTATATGAGGAGGCTTCAAAAAGTTCATGCAAAAATTGAATTAAAAGCTAATGGAGTTGTCCCACAAACTTTTTAAAGCCTCCTTGCATTTTATCTCTGAACATCTCAATAGTCATCTCTAAGACATAAGGCCATTTCTCCATACAACTACAATACTATCCTCATACTGAACAAACCGAACAGTTATTAATATAATTTAATAGTCCGTCCGTGTTCAAATTGTCCCAGTTATCTCCCAGATAGACTTGTAGAGTTCGTGTGTGGTAGGGTTCACATGGGATCATCCACTGCCTCTGTCGTTACGTCACTTACTTTTCCTTTTATACAGAAGAGATCCCCCTGGCATCTTCTCCCTCCCTCCCTGTACTGTCCCCCCCCTCCCCACATTTCTTGCCCTTGTGAGAAAGATGAAGTCTGTTGTCCTGTGGAATGTTTCCCCTTCCATCTTTGTCAGATTGCTTCATTTCTGGGTGAAGTTTACCTATTCCCCACATTTCTCGCCAACTAGAGGTTAGGTGTAAAGGCTTGCACAGACAGGTTCAGGATTTTGGCGAGAATGCTTCAGAAATGCTGCTGTGCAGTTCATAATGCATCTCCTCAGCGTGCTGTCCCACCGATGACAGTGGCTGCGTGTCCAGGGCTGCTGTCCTCCCCCCACCTTTCCTGCGGCCTGTTGGCATTGTGATCTGCACGTGCTACTTCAATATGAGGAAGAGCCTGCAGCTCATCAACTCTTTATCCATTAGTTTTAGCATTCACTGAGGACTTGAATCCCTAACTTCATGAGCATGCGATTCTTCAAAAACCCTAGCATTTCTTCTGAATTTTACTGAGTTCTCTTCCTGTGAGGAGGTGCTTTCCTTTGCCCATCTGAGTTTTTTGATTCCTTGACATACCCTCGTAGTTGGAAAGCTGGATAAGCTTTCTGACAGTTCATTTCAGGAGCCTGAAATGATAGCCTTCACCACTGCCTCTGGTGAAAAATCAGGTTTCTCTCTCTCTCTTTTGTAATCGTTTTTACATTAAATAACATGTTAATAAATCACCTTTGGGGTTTTTTTGGGGGGGGGGTTGTTCAAATTGTGACAACTTCTCTAAGCTGACTTTGATAGCCCTGTTGATAAGTTTGCATATACTGTTGCTAGCGCCCTTGATCTCTGTCCCCCCTCCCCCACTGACTTGTTTATACAGTAAGGATAGCATTTTAAATGACTTGTGGACACTTATTGCTACCTAGATGATTCCAATTCAGAGTGACCCTGTGGGGCAGCCCAGGCTTGACTCATATGGTTTCCAAGACTGTCATTTTTATGGAAGGTTGCAGAATGCCACCTCTATCCCCCAAGAGCAGCTGGAGAATTTGAACCACAGGCCTTTTGGCTAGCAGCAGAGTATTTAAAGATTACCTTGCCAGACCTCCTTTATATGCATTTGTAATGTATAGAATGTATATATTTTCATATACTAGTATATATATACATTTGAAATTTCTGTCAGTATACATATGGTGAAGGGAAAAATTAATATGTTTTTTACTTAGTTTATGCATCCCAAACTCATGCTTCTTAAGCACAGTGGTATTTATATTAAAAATACACCCTTTTTCCCCCTGAAACAGGGTCGGACCCCAAGCCCAATCA
Source organism: Nesogale talazaci (assembly GCA_004026705.1). Lineage (NCBI taxonomy): Eukaryota > Metazoa > Chordata > Mammalia > Afrosoricida > Tenrecidae > Nesogale > Nesogale talazaci. Next base: position 25,062 of record PVJH01017976.1, read on the forward strand.
AATCAGTTGGTTGGCTTTATTTGAAATTAAGGGTGTACCAGTGCTTGACAGAAGTTCAAAGGATAAAGGGGTTTAGAATATTACTAAGAATGACTGACATTGTGCTTCATGGGTTTGAAGTATTGTCTGTGCTGTGGACCAGACTTTCCATAAAAGGATACTGAGGCTGAAGCTTTGTTAATTAAGCCAGCAGCGTAGACTACCCTCTGACCTGGGATCTCTGAATATGCTCTAGTCTAGCAGATGCTTGCTGGATGAAAGAAGGACAGGGCTCAGGAGAACAACTGGGAGGATGCGTGCTTGAGGTATATTTGAGGGGACTGCTTCTTAAGATGAGATTACAAGGAAGCAAAGGTCAAGTATAAATCCAATTTTCATAATTTAGAAATGACTCTGAGAAATCAAAGTGACTTTGTCATGTGATGTATTAGTTGATTTGCCAGAGGGTCATGAGCACTCAAGTCTGAAGACATTTCAGAGAGACATACTGCTATGATTTGAGAGCAGTGGACATTGCTTTTACTTTTAGCCAGTAACTGAAACTTGATTTGTGATGTCACAATGTGCAGAATACCAATAGACTAGTTTAATTGTCTGTCATTTATTTCTTTAAGAATGTCTTGCCTGTCCAAAAGGCAGCATCAAGAACCCTGTGCATTTTTCTCCGTTACAATCGGAAACAAGAGCAGAGACATGAGATCATTCAAAAATTGATTGAACGTAAGTGATTATTATCTCTGAAAACAAAAAACAAAGTCTACATACTAAATGATCTTAGTTAGATGTGATATACTTTGTATGTTGTATTACCACGAGGGATTCTTCTGATATTGCTAACAAGCTGGTGTGAGTGTTTTGTGGGCGAGTTTTGGTTGCATATTTTAGATATCTTTATGATAAAGCCAGATTAGTAATGAATGAATGAAATCATAGCTCTGGGTCTTCTATCATACATTTCTACACTTGAGAAATTAAAATATTTGTATATATAGGTTGAAAGCCTTGCTTCAACCCTGATCTGTCTCTAAGATATAATTAGAATATCAATTAACTGGATCATTTATATCATGTTCTCATTTAAAACATTAGCAAAATTGACAGAATATAGTTTATTGTTGTTTTTCTTGAATAGAGACAGCAATCCTAAGGTTGTGAATCAGGTGGGCTGGGGTGGGTTATAATGTTTTAAGAAACCAAGCCCTTTAACAAATGGCAATCAAATTTGTTAAGGACTGAAATCAAGGCAAAAATCTTTAATTAATTGTCTATAGCTACTGGAATTTGTACATTATTGCACACTTGCATTTACTATACTGTTTAATGAAACTTTATTATCTAATATAGGCAGGAATAAGGTTTCCTTGCTATGAGAGTTTACCATTTTAAGATTGATTCATTACATATAGATATATAGAGCTCATAAAATGTCACATAAAAATGATATTCCATATCCTCTAATCTTTCTTGTTACATTCTATTTTACTTTATTTGTCATTTTTCAGTGGCAGGACCTCACATTTATTGTGAAAGTCGATTCAATTTGTTTTCAGGTATCAATAATTTTGACCTTAGACAGTTAAGTAAGGTAGGAAATTATTCTGTAAATATTGACTCAAATTATTGTTAATAATACTGCATCTATGTGACTTTATTTGCTTCAAGATATTTTAAAACCAGAGGAGAGACAGTTCATCAGATTGTTTGAATGATTTTGAAGTTAGAATTCTAGCTGTACCTTAGAACAGCTGTACTTGAACTTCACAGATTTTCAGTGTCCTTGTCTGTAAAGAGTGAAAAACATGCTCATCCCACTAAATGGTACTTTAGGGTTAAATGAAATAATATGTGTTAAAGTACCTAGTCCAAAGTTGGTGCTCAACAAAAATGGTAGCTAATAGTCAGTCAATGATCAATAAACATCTATGGAATTGAATACAATGTTTAATAAGAAAGTGGAGCAACTAGCTAAAATACTTCTGCAGGTTTGAGACATGTCACTAATTGTGGACTCTCAAAATCTGGAGTTTATAAGAGGATTTTTTTCTTCTTGACACTTACATTTTGCTAAAATTTGCGGTATGGAAAAACCTGCCATGGGTTTTGTATGTCTGGTTTTGTCATGTCATTCCATGTAGAACATATTAAACTGATAATTATTTTTGTTGTTGTTTACAGAACTGGGCCAAGGAAAAAGTTATTGGAATAGACTTCGATTTTTGGATACCTGTGAATTTATTATAGAGATCTTTTCCAAGTCATTTTTCTGTAAATATTTCTTTCTACCTACTATTGAACTGACACACGACCCAGTAGCAAATGTGAGGTATGATACCAATCCAAGAAAATATTGGAAAACTGTAATATCTTTTAAATGTACTTAAAATAGTGAGCCTACTCAAAATCTTTCTCTAGTTGATTTAAAAGTCAAAGGAAGGCTTTATAATTGCTTTGAAAAATCTTAGCAGCCTTTCTTGAAGAGTGGGTATCAATAATTTTTGGAAACAGCATCTTTCAACACTTTCAAAATATTTTGTTTTACTGGTTTGAGAGGGCAATAAGTCTAAGTCAGGAGATGGTGACTAGATCGTATTAGTTTGTTTAAGACTAAAGTGAAAGAGATGAGTAGACACATTGGTGGCAGCAATAGCCTCAAACATAAGGACAATTGTGGGGATGGTGACATACGAGGCACTGTTTTCTTCTGCTGGACCTTGAGTCCCTATAAGTCAGAACTGACTAGAAGACACCGTAGAACAATAACATGGAAAGGCCAGCAAGCAATCTATAGTTTCAAAGCTGATATGGAGGGCGTGCCCCCACTTCTGGGGACTAATTTGTTGAGAAAAGTAGGGCTGAGCTGAAGTTTTACTTCAAGTCTTCATTTCTTCATCTGCCTTACACTTTTGAAATCTAACTCATGTTAACTGGATTTTTCAGGACAGGCCTGAAAAATAAGCTGCTTGGAAATTAAAGGCAAGAATAAATATATTTTGTGTTTTTCCTCCCGAAGGAAACATTATGTAAGAGGGAGTCATACATGGCATAATGAGTTGAAAAGAATTAAAAATCCTCAGCCACTAAGTTTCTGGGTGCTCAGCTCTGTGGCTAATCCAATGGGAAGAACTCATGTTTAGAACAGAGAAAAACACCATCAGAGCAGTTGGCTAGAGGGTCCCTCATTGAAAGTCTCCGGCTTCCTGCATGTGTCTTTCTGGTGGCTGCACTGCATTTTATTCTCTGTGAACTTTGTGCGTCTTTTATAAACAACAAGGTTAACATTCTAATGAGTTTTGACCTAGGGATTTGGCAAGGACATCAGTTGAAAGATGTCAAGGAGGTCGTTGTTGAAGAGCCAGACTTTGAATTTGCTGTGTGAGAATATTCAGAAAACAACATTGTCCTCACTTCATTCTTTTGGTTTTGTTTAATAAAATGTCCAAGTGCGTCTTCTGTGGGCTATATACAAGAGAGATGGGGCTTCCTTGGATGGAAATTTAGGGGAAATCTCAATGATATGCCGATAGAGTAAAACCCACAAAAGCAAAACCTTTTGAAGACAACTCTGCCAGAGAAGGAAGGCGCTATTCTATTAGTTGTGATAGAGGAATGGTCGGACTGCACTCTGTTAAAGGCAGAAAACTAGTGAGGCCTGGACAAACAAGGCAGCCTCACTGGCACTCAGTGGTTTCTCTAGCGTTTAGGATAAAGTGACCAGATGTCCCTTTGTTGGCGGGACAGTCCTGATTTTAAAGAATTTTTCCCATGTCCTGGAGCATTTTTTAAAAGTCCCGATTTTTGGAAAGAATGCGTAACAAACTAGGGAGCGGCGGGAGAACGGGAAGGGAATATACCCCCTCTCCTCTCCTCTCCCCCCCACCCCTCCATAAATGGTGTCCCGCTTTACCAATGTTAAAATCTGGTCACTTTAACTTAGGAGCCTTTGTGGCAAAGATTGCACATTGAATCACTATTCAGACCCGCAGGTCACTATTCAGACCCACCAGCTGCCCCTGGGAGAGGGTGAGACTGCTGTGAAGACTCAGAGGCCATTCGACTCTACTCGGTAGGGGTGCTGTGACTTGGAATCGACCTGATGGCTCTGGGTTGTAGTTTGTTGTATTTAATGAACTAAACGGTCTGACCGTGTTGTGAACGTCCGTCAAGTTGAAATTGTGATTCAAGAAAAATAGCTTCCCATGTGGCACGTGGTCACTTTTTAAGAAGTCGATAAACATTAACCTGAAAGGGAGGAAAACCATCTCTCCTCTGGAGAGAGTGACGAATGGCGTAGCTTGACTGCAAGAAGCAGTCTGCTGCCTCAGAAAAGGAAAGAAGGTGAACGCCACCCCACTCTGCCATGTGGGGCGGGTGGTGTGTTGGGGGGTACAGTGTGATTTCTCGTCTGCCCAGTTGCCAGCAATACCATGTACCAATGGTCTCTGGATACAGAAGTCCAGCCCTGTAACAATGTGCAGGCAGAATGAAAGGTGTCGCAATCACAAAGGATCATGGAATGGTTGAGAGGACCCTGCTTGGACTGAGCGGATCCTGCCTAGCTCTCTGCCACCTGTGTGTCTTTGGGCAAGTTAGAAAACCTCTCTGGGCTTTGATCAGTACCAAATCCATAAAGTGTTCTGAGGAATAAAGTGTCTGAAGTGATACATGTAGAAAATCAGTTTATCTGGGAGAATCTTAAAGCATCCTGGCGGTGCAGTAGACTGCGCCCATGTTTGGCACACTGCGGCTCGTGAGCCGTCTGTGGCTCTTTCAGTGGGAACGTGCAGCTCTGAAGTCACATTGAAAACATTTGAAGGTGATGATTTCAGATCACGGCGATTTCATTTGTTTGGAAGAACATACTTAAGGCTCTCGAGTGATTTTAAAGTTGTCAGGAAGGACTGGCCCTTTGGTCTCAAGAGTTTGCCGACCCTTGGGCTTGGCATTGAAAGCTCAGAAGTTCAAACTCACCTGCTGCTTTATAGGAGAAAGATGAGGCTGTCTGCTCACATTAAGCCCACAGTCCCGGAAACCCTTAAGGAGTAGAGTACTAAAGCGTCACACAGCGACTGGATGGCAATGAGGCAGTGGGCTCATAAGTGTCTTGTGGGGACACATGACTGCTGTGGCTTATGGGGTGCCTGCTGAAGGCATGTTTTCGAGTTAGAACAGTGGTTCTCAAACTTCCTAATGCGTAGCCCTTTCATACAGTTCCTCAGCTTGTGGTGACCCCCCAATCAAGTTATCTTCGTTGCTATTTCATCATTGTAATTTTGCTACTGTTATGAATTGGGAGATCCCTGTGAAAGGGTCATTCGATCCCCACAGCGGTCGTGCTCAGGTGCAGACTCAGCTAGGAGAGCAACTTGGAGACTGTGGGACTGGGGCTTTGCCGTGTCAGCGCTGGGCCTGGGCTGAAAAGCTGGCCCCCCTCTGGAAAGCGCTCAGATGAACGCATGACGACAGCTGCCACCAACAGGCAGTCGACCAGCATTTCTCAGTATTCACCAGCCTTGGCAGAGAAGGGGACTCTTTGTAAAGCAGAGCCTGGCTTCTCTCCTAAGCAAGCTCCTCCTCTTAGAACGGTGGTTTTCATTTCTCCCAGATGCCCTCCCACCTCACTGACATTCTTTATAGTCTGTCAGTGTCTTCCTTGTTCACCCCTCATTTGACTGTAGTGTGATGTCTGAGGCTTGGTCCTTTCATCTTTTCCTTCAGGGCCGACACTTACTTCATAGCCCTGACCCATCTCACGGTTTACAGAGCATCTGTGTGCTGAAGACTGCCGTGCACACCTACCTCGGACAGCAGTCTTGGGTCTAGCTGTCCACTTGGCATGTCCCCTGAACTCAGTCTGTCCAAAATGAATTCCAAATCTTCTCCATTCACTGCTACACCTTCTGAAGCCTTCCCCATCTCAGTTAAATAATTATTTTCTCTTTCAACTTGCTTCGGCTAAAAATATAACTCCTTTCTCTGTATTGCCTCACCTCTCATTTCCTAGCACACCCTGTTGTTTGCAGAACATGTCGGAAACCCAACTGCTTCTCGTAGCCTTCATTACCCACCTCATGTCCAGACCACCCTCACTGGGAGCCTGTATAACTGGAAGAACCCACGCGGTAGTTCCTCCTCCTCTTCTGACCTGGAACACCCATAGTCTACCTTCATATAGGAGCCAGGTGGTACTTCTAAAAGGAATGGAGCCCTTCAGATAACCTGCCCCCTCTGCTCAGAACCTCCCAATAGCCTTGTATCCCACTCAGGCTAAAAGCCAGAGTGTGGCAGTCATTTCTTTGATAATAATTAATAAAGTGACCAGATGGCCCACTTTTTAACAATTTAACAACGTCCTGTGGCATTCTAAAATTAAAATCAATATATTGCAATACTCTTTTTGCATTCTATGAAAATGTTTGTTGCTCCATATAGACCAAATTTTTAATCCAGGAACCCCCACCCCCACCCATCAACGGTGCCCTGCTTAAAATCCGGTCACTTTAAATTAATACCAAAGTAGTCCCAAGAAGCTGTATATTGAAAAAGTTCCAGAAGTTGAACTCTTGCGAGATGATGGGCTGCTCCATCTTGGAGTATGTTCCCTCAGCCTCTGGGAGCTCCACATCACCGCCATGTCCCGCAGAGGTCACAGAAGCTGAGGAAGCATCGCACCTGGTGGCGGGGACTGCTCTGTCTGAAGATCAGGCCACGGGAAGCCAGATGCTGGGGTCGGAGAATGTGATCCGCTCCTGGGCTTGCCTGTGTTGAGCTCACACCCCTTGCTTCCCAGAGGGCTCATTTTATACACAGCAGGATAGTACTGCAAGGAACCTTGTTGACAGTTACTCACAGGCACATGCCATTAGTACCTTCCCTCACCTTCCTCCCAGACCTATGCAAGTATAGGTCATTTGGTGGGAGTTACAGGGTATAATCAAATTTCACTCAAATGTAATAATCTGTTCTCCATCCCTGGACTGTCTTATTTATGAGTACGCTACCTGAGGCTTCTGTAAGTAATAGTAATTAAACTGACCATTAAGCAAAGTGTGGTCTGATTCACACCTTCCACTGAAGTCAGACCTCGGTCTCTTCCCATTCCTGTTAGTGGACCATGCTCTCCGCCATGGGACCACAGCCATCCCCAGAGTGATTATGGCTCACGTGAGAGCCACATTAATCGAGTATAACTCACAAAGTCCTTAAAGTGGTCTATAATGAGCTGCGTGAGCTGACCTCTTGGTGCCTCTTCACAGCAGCCAGCTTGCCCATATGGGGTGCACTCTTCCCCCCCACATACCCCCTGCAGGATTTGCACCTCCCGCTGCCTCTGTCTGCTACATCCTTCCCCAGCTGTTGCTGTTCACAGGACTCATTCTCAAATTCCCTTTAAGTCTTTGGTCTAATATTATCCTTTCGGTGAAACCCTTTCTGACCACCTGCTTTTAAAGGGGGGCCTAATCTTCCTGGTTTCCCCTCTAAACACATAACTGCAACCTTACAGGACATTGTGCTTATTTTTTTACTCTTGCCTGCCTCCATAACAAAAGGTAAACTCCATGAAGAGAGGATTTTGCTACTTGGAGTCACTGTTCTATTGTAGCTTGGCCTTATAGTAACCCCAAGCCCACTGCCATCCAGTCAAATCCAACTCATGGCGACCCTATAAGACCCTATAGGACTGCTTCTGAGGGTTTCCCAGACCACTTAGTCACGGGAGCAGGTTGCTACCTCTTCCTCTCAAGGAGTGACCTGGGAGTTTGAACTACCAGCCGTGAGGTTAGCAGTCCAACTCTAATCACTGCACCACCTGGTCTCCTTGGGCTCATAACAGGTGTGTGTGTGTGTGTGTGTGTGTGTGTATATATGTATTTGTATATGTTTATATGTGTATATGTATGTATCTATATGGAATAGATGAACTCCCAGACTAAGTAGAGCTTGCAGGGTTTTCCAATTTCATGTTATTGTTATTCTTAGCTTTTAAAATATACTTAAAGGCCCAATCTATTTCATTTATTCTAGAATGAAACTTTGTTGCCTGTTACCCAAAGTGAAGGCTACTCTGAAGATCCCTGCTGATAAGCATCTACTTCAGCAGTTAGAAATGTGTGTGAGGAAACTCCTCTGTCAAGAAAAAGATAAAGACGTCCTGGCCGTTGTCAAGAGGGTAGGTATCACTCTTGCAACAGCTCTTGGAATTCTTGCATTAAGGCAGAGTTAATAATGCTCTGGTTCCTCTTCAGATCGTATAAATCTTTCACCTTTTAAGACAGAGTTAATGATAGCAGCAAAGAGGAAGGCCCTGGAGGAGGTGCATGGACACAGTGACTGCAACGATGGCCTGAGGACAGTACAGGACACGGCAGTGTTTCCTTCTGTTATGGCACAGGGTTGCCATGGGTCTGACCTGACTCGATGACAACTAAAACAACAAATTTTACCCTCACTATTTTCCTTGGTAGGATTGGGCTAAGTTAAACTGTTAAATGCCCTTGCTGTGAGTAGTAAGTGTGAGAACAGTGCTTTGGTGAAACATGACATCAGTGGTCAGGAGGGCTCAGGACCAGCGGTGTGTGGTCCTGTTGAACCTCGCTCAGGTGACTGATTCAGGCAACTAGACAGCACCTAGCACAGCGACAGCAGAACTGGGTAGGAGAGTTAGTGCTAAAAGGGCCCTCAGCGAGTAGACTTTTACTGCTGTAGTATGAGTTTCACGAGGGTGTGTTCGACATGCGGTCACTGCTCGGTGTGTACTGATAGTGATCACGCCGTTCATCAGACCTGGAGTCTACCACACCCCCTGCCATCCGGTCAAGTCCTGCTCAGAGCTTGCCCTGTGGGACAGGGTAGAACTGCTTATGTTTTCCTTCACCCACTTTTCTGTTGCACGTCCCCCAGGGAGGGGGTTATATGTAGATCATTGTTATCATTGTGTGTGTGTGTGACAGTGACTTGTTACCTGAGACACATGAGAAGCGTTTTAATAAATGCTTTTACCTTAGTATCAATATATTTTATTTTGCTTAAATATGAACTTTTTCATTAACTGAAATGACCATAAATAGTCTGGATGTGCATCTAAATAACACACACACACACACCATATACACATACACACACATACATACATACATACTTTTAGATTTAGCATATGTGTGCTTTGTTAGTATGTGTGTGTATATATATGTATATAGATTTAGTTATATAGTATATATAACTTAATGGAACTGGGAGTGTGTATGTGTGTCCATATGAGGGGCTTTAAAAAGTTTGTGGGCCAATGGAAGGAAAAAATAATGGAATTTTCCAATAGGGTTTTTGAAATGTATATATCTTATCTCCAGCTATTTTTTCCATTTCCATTTAGAGAATTTTATACAATGAGAATTTTATACAATTTTACCATGTCAAATGCATAGTTAAGTGGTAGGTGAGTTGCTTTCTGAAATAATTTGCTAATTCAAGAGCTAATACAAGGGAAACTTATGAATAAATTCAGTGATGATCCAATGAAATAAATGAATAATTAATCCATAATGAATAATTTTAGGGTACAGCACTTATTTATGTACTTGTCACACCAGAATGTCAAGTTTGTCTCATGGAAATGTTATAGCATAATTTTTATCAAACTGAGGTATTGATATGTGGTCTTTGAAGAAGTTGCATAAAGTGTTGGGTTGAAAATGGAATCATTTACTCTTTATCACTGTTTTGTTTTTTAGAAGGCTCACTAGGATGAGCCTTTTCTTTTTTTTTTTTTTTTCATTTCTTTTTTTGGGGGGCATCACTGCCTCTGGTGGCCGTGGGAGCCACCCAGTGCCGCTCCTGAGAGCTGCCGCTGGATTTGAACTGCCAAGCCCATGGGCTGCAGTCCCACACTCAATCACTTATACCACCGGGGCACTATTTTTAGGAGGGAAATTATTTTATTTTTAAAAAGGATATTTGGTGGCATAAATTGCAATAGTTTTATTAATTTCAGGATAAAAATAATGCTTCAAGGAAAGTTTGTGTTTGCAGTGGGTACTTTAGAGTTAGACCAGTAGAATATTTGGAGAAAGATCTCCTTCTGTCAGACATGGTGAGTTAGATATTTAATTAGAAGAATTTCTTTCAGACTAGAACATTCTGAAAAACAAGTGTTATACTATAGAATGTTGCAGAACAGTCTAAATATTGATCAGAGCAACCAAGAATTTTGGTAAAAGAGAACTAAAGTCTTAACCAAATGATAGATTGGCTCTAACTTGCTTCAATATGGATTTTGCTAAAAATCTTATTAAAATTTCAAAAGCTTATATTGCTGAAAATTTAGAAAAGATTGGCATTGGACATTGTTACAAATTATTTAAGTTGTACATATTTAGTACTTAAAATTGCCTTCTAAACATTTTTGTTACATTTAAAGCCATTTAAAAGTTTAAATAAATCCTGGCACAAAATATTCATATATTAAATGAATATAGAGGTTGAATATAAATATAGTGTAAATTTGGGGGGGGACCTGTGAAGACAGATGCTGGTTTGGCCTTTCATTGACTGGTGCAGGATTCTCCTCTTGAACCGCATTATGGGAAAAGAGTGTCCTAAGAAGTGATTGGTTGACTTAAGTTAGTTACTGCTTAATAATTTGTGATACTTTTCTCTATAGACGGTATTAGAGTTGGACAGAATGGAGATGTCCATGGATGCTGTAAGTACACTTTCTTTACTGTATTCTAAAAGAAACATGTAAACATGGACAGAACATCATTTATGCTCCCCAATTTTATTTAAACTTTGAACAGTTTCAGAAGAAGTTTTATGAAAAGGATTTATTGGATCAAGAGAAAGAAAGAGAAGAACTACTGCTTTTGGAAATGGTATGTCATTTTAACATATGGATATGTTGTGCAGTATTTTGCTCATAGAATCTTCCAAAATTGCAACTTAGGGCTTAAATATTTTCTTCAAATTTTTCAACTTGATTAATGTCCAATGTGCCCATCCCTTTGGGCTCTCTTAGTCCCGGTGTTTGGTATTTTATAATAAGACTTTGTTTTCTTGAGCTTACCCTTTGCAACCTTCTGTCCAACAATTTTACAGCATCATTTCTTCTATTCACTTTTGCTACTGTGTGCCCCAGAGCACATTTCAGAGTCTTTTCTGCCATCTGTTTTGGTCTTTTGTGTGTGTTGTTTTGATGGCCATTCTCTTTCTCCAATGTCTATGGAAATTCCACCAGGTGATCTGTTAAGTTTTTTATCACTGAGGCGATAGTTTCCAACCACCGATCTTTCATCTGTTTTCAACTTCTGCATTCTACTCCCCAGTAATCATCAATGAATCTTAATTGCATTTGCTTCATTTGAGATTGTAGAAATTGGTAAAAATCTTCAATTCATCTTTGGCATTAGTAGTTAAAGCATAAATTTGAGTAATAGTCATTGTGTCAGGTTAGGTTGTCCAGAGAAGCAAAACCCGTGATGTGAATCTCTGTATATGGAGAAAGAAATTTCTATTAAGAAAATGATTCACACAAAAAAAAAAAAAAAAAGATTCACACAATTGTAGAAATGGGAAGTCCAGTTTGGTTCAAGTCTGAGGATTGGGTGCTCAGTAAGCTGGAGGCTTTTTCTTCATCCACCTAGCCACCGGTACTGGCAACCTGGGAAGGAATGCCAACTTGCACTCAGGAGGCTGATGGAGGCAAACGTGGGTGAACCTCAGGTCAACAGGTTAGGCTGATGCCTGCAGAGCTGAATGACTCCAAGGGCAGCGTGCAGTATGGCAGGCTTGGAACTCACATCCAAGCAAGAACCAGAGATCCATGAGGCAAATGTAGGATCCAGATCAGCAGGAAGAGGCAAACCTTCCTGTGAATCTATTTACCTACGAGTAAACGACACCTCCGAGGAAACAACCCTTCAACTGTACCAGGTCTGTGAGTTGGAATCAACTGGATGGCAGTGAGTTTGTGAGTCTGGCACAGTAGCTCATCTATTTGTCATATTCAGAATGGCCACTCTCCAACCATTTCGAGAGTCATACTTTGTACACTCCGTGTTCCCATTATTAGTGGATATTTGCAGCCATTTCTTGTCATTTCTTGTCATTCCACATCAGCCGGTGCAGGTCCTGAAAGCTTCCCCCAGCCACAGCATCATGGGCGACTCACCTGTGAGGGAGCACCTCTGGCCCTCTCCTACCCCAGCGCCTCCCCACCCGAGTGGCTCATCTTCCTACACTCTGACGGCGTTCTCCTGCTGCTCACAAGGTGTCCCTGGTCAAGTTTGAAGAGCACATTTTCAAGTCCTCCTATTGAGTCTGTTTTAAGCTCTGCTGAATGACCCTGATGGTATTAGAAATACCGGTGTCTTCCCTTCCAGCCCCTCAGCAACACCTATGCCGTCACAGTACAACAGACTGACAGATGAATTATACGTAATATTCTCAGTGTATTTTTTGACTGTGTCTACAGTCTGTGGAGATAGCCCACGTCATACTCACCTTAGTGATTTGTGGGCCCCCTCTCTTTTGGCTTCATTGTGCACAGGACCTCGATGAGTCAGAACTGACTCAACAGTACCGAGCAACGTCTCTTTTTTAAATGACTTTTTGATGGTCTCACTAGAGATGACAGTATACACGCATAAGCTTTTACTGTCTGCTTATTGTTAGTATGGTAGTTTCGTTATTGCCACTCAAGGATGATCGTTTTCATTATGACATCTTGACAGTATCTTCAAAAAATTCGAAAGTGATGATGTGTTCCTTTACCTACTGCACACTGCTATTTTATGTTAGAGAGGTAATACGAATTAAATCTGTAAGCATTAAAAGCCCTACCAGACACTGTTGGAGTTTTTATCTTAAGCTCTCATGTATCTTCATTCATGGCGTAGGGACTACCTTTACCTTTTGCATGATTTTTCCCTTCAGTCTGAAGAACTTCTATGTAGCAGTCCTTGTGATGTCATTTTTCTTTATTTTCCCCTTATCTGTATTTCATGTTCACTCTTGAAAGTTATTTTTTACTGGGTATAGAATTTTGGGTTCATAGACTTTTTCTTTCTGTTCTTTAAAGATACATTTCTGTTTGGCTTCTGACTTTCCTGTTATCTGAGAAAAAAATATATTATCATTTGGATTTTTTTTCTTCTGTTCATAATATTGCTTTTCTCTGGCTACTTTCAAGATATTTTCCTCTCTATCTTTTGTTTTTACTGGTTTGATTTTGCTGTGGCCAGGTGTAATTTTAGTTTACTTCATTCTGATTTGGATTTGCTGACTTTCCTGAATCTGTAAAGGTATGGCATGACCCAAACTTGGGCCATTGTTTGTTTAAACATATGTTTTGTTCCAATGTCTACTTCTAGGTCTCCAATTATGCACATATTAGACATATTGACACATCCCACTGGCCCATGTGGAGATATTCTTTATAAAAATGTTTTTTGCTTCGCATACTGAATAATTTATATTGAATTATTTTCATTGTTACTAATTGATCATGTCCATCCTGCTATTAATCCAATATGGTGAAGTTTTATTTATCTCCAATATTTTTCAGTTCTAGAATATACTTATATTCTAAATATATATATATGAAATATATATCTATATAAGTGAAAAGCCTCAGGAAACTAAAGCGCAGTCTTTTGGCTGCCCAGCCCAGTGGTAGTTGCTGCAGAGAATACAGCAGGCTTCAACAAAATGTTTATCTTAAGGTAAAGTGACCAAACACCCTGCTTTTTAACAATTAACAACATCCCGCAGTGTTTTAAAATGAAAACAAATATATTACAATACTTTTTTGCATTCTATGAAAATTTCTGTTGCTCCATATAGACCAAATTTTTCATCAAGAGCCCCGCTCCCGCCCCCTGGTCAACGGTGTCCCACTTAAAATCTGGTCACTCTCGTCGTCAGGAACATAGGACCGAGAACCAAGGTGAAAGAGCAGACCACAGAAAAGCACCCACAGATGATCCTGAGCCTGGAATTAGCAGAGGACAAGGACTTCAAGATTAATACTGAGATTAATATTATGAAGATGATAAAGGAGATGGGGAAACTCGATGGCTGCTCTTCAATTTGTCTAATATATGTTCTTGGTTTTAGGTGTCTCAGTTTTAGTTTGTGATTTTCCATTTGATTCTCTTTTGTGGAGTTCACGTCTCAGTGCAGATTGTTTGTGTTATCTCTGCCCTGCATCTTTTTCTCTCTTTTCCTTGTGCGCTTGAAAAGAATGCCTGGTTTCCATTTGTTGAATGCAATGTTCTCTATATCACGAACTTAATTGAATATATATGTATATGTGTGTGTCTATATGTGTATACACACACACACACATTTTACTAACTCTGTTGCCATAGGGTTCCTGTGTTTGGATAAGGCCTTGTTTCCTGACCTGGGACCTAGTATATTCACTTGAGTTGCACACATAGAGTTTGTTCTCATTTCTGTGTGTGTGTATCTTATCTTCAATAAGGCAGTGACCAAAAATATCTAAGAGACCATTTTCTTTTCTCTTAGTTGTTTCAAAAACAGAGATTATCTTGCCATTTACAAGTTAGAAATGACAAGCCATAGCAAATACTTTCCTGATGGTAATCTGTAATGCCAGGTAGAACCGAGGAACCTATTGCAGCAATGGTACAGTTTTGGGGTGGAGTTCAGGCTCTCAGCTGTTCACCGGCAAAGTGGAGACTTCTGTCTACATAAAGGCATCGTGGAAGAAAGGCCTGGTGATTTCCTTCTGACAAACCACCCATAGGCAGGCCTCTAGAGCACAGTTCTAATGTGGCATCCATGCACTCACCAAGTGTTGGAGTCTAGTATCTGATCACGGGTTTATGGCTGTGATTTCAAACTCATTACTTTGGCTGGACAAAGTCCTAAGGGCACAAACAAGTCTCGAAGAAGCCTGACTTCTTAGAGAACTTAAATTGTTGCCTAATGGTGTTAATAAGCATTTTGAAAACTGCATTTCTATCTGTAAAGCTTAGAGTCATTTCTCATTAGAATAATTTCCTAAATCTATTTAAAATGTGTCTTTAATGCTAAGGAAATGTTTTAATACCAGGAACAAATAGAGAAAGAGAAGCAGCAGAATGACGGAAGAGCCACGAGTGAAAAAATGTTTGAAAAGAAACGTAAGTCATTTTTCTCTGCTTTCACCACAGAATTGGTGTTCCATCCTGGTGCTCTGAAAGATCATGCTGAGGTGTTAATTTGATACGAATCGTTGCCTAACCTTTTTTTTTATCTTGCTAAAGTTTGTTTTCAATGATTAGTTGTTTTATGTGGTACAGATGCTCAGATTCAAGCATAAAAGCCAGAAATCAGTGTAGAGGTTCAAATTTTTCAAAAGGATGTTGAGTGTATGCATCCCTGGATCTTAAAAAGCTTCCAACCAGCCTTCCAAGCTCGAATAATGGGTCTCCATTCTAACGGGAGTAGCCAAGGAAGGCGAATCAGGAATCGGAAGGAGGAAATTCTGCCCTATCTGCCTCCTATGCCTTTAGACCAGTAGAACTGGATGGTGCTACTATAACTGGCGAATTTGACCTCACGTTCTATAGGAGATCCTGATCAAAAGGTAGGGATGGGGAAGACATATCACCAGATTTCAAATACTCAATGTAGTCCACATCTCAGAACCATCGAGGCTGGACAGATGCCCAGCTTTATTACCCTGAGGTAGTCTTCAAAAAAACCTCCGTCTTTTGGAAGACTAAGAATTTTTCCTCAGAAATTTGCTTAGATCCACCTAAGAGTCTAGCATAATTGATAAGGTATATCTGTCATCAGCATTAAGTTTTTTCAGAGCTTGGTCTTTGTGGGGTCCAGTTGACATCAGCATCCCAAAGGTTAGGTGGAAGCTTTGCCTCCCATCTTTTTCTTTATTTTCCATGTGCACTTGACAAGAATGCATGGTTTTCATTTCTTGAATGCAATGTTCCAATGGTCTGTATAGATATGCCAGTTAGGTCAAGTGTACCCAGAACTTCACTGATCACACACACACACACACACACACACACACACACAGCTCTTTGATTCATAATGATGGGAGAAGCTGGAAAAGGAGAGCAAGAATGATCTCACTGCTTAAAAGGTGGAAACAATTATACATGTTGAGTTTGTCGAAATGGCGTATCCTGTGTCAAGTATGTTTTCACCAAAATAAATAAGATTAAGTTTTACAAAAGAAGGCTTTGGGCAACTCTGACAGTAATAAGTTATAAGAGTGAGAAGATGCCCACTGAGTAACCAGGACTGAATTATGTCAAGTAACACTGCTCAGAAAAAGTGGTACCTATCTAAGGTAGTGATTGCTATTTTCTGTGTTGTATCTATTGACAGAGCTTAAAAAGGTCTCAAATGCCATTAGAGAACTTAACACAGACTTTGTTTTAGGCAGAGACACTAAGACATCAACAAACCTGCCCAAGAACATCCCTGTTTCGGTTCCTGGACCCTCTTCTGCCAACCCAGGGACAAGTAAGAAATAACCTTTTAACGATGTCTCTTTTAATATTACTTTCAGAGAGCGCTGCAGTTGAGAGATACAGTGCCCTCCAGCAGGTGTTGCATTTTATTGTAGTTATTTTGATAGTTCTTAATGGGTGGCACAGCTTAAAACGAGAAACAGCAGCTACAATCATCCATTAATAACTGAGAGGCGTAATGCATGAATTTAGGAGAACTGAAGTCTCTCAAATTGTGGCGGGATGCACTAAAGCGCTACCTTGGGCCTTGTGGTGGCTGTTAGGTGCCGTGGAGCCTGGAGGTGCAGCTCCTACATCAAGAGCAAGTTGCAGAGACTCTTCTGAAACTCACTTTGCTCTTTTTCCCTTTTGCGTTTCTAATAACCTGTTGCTTTTTTCCATGTGTGATGCTGCTGATGTCCTTCCACAGCTCCTCAGGGCTTCTGTCATCAGTGTCCGGTGAACGGCACACAAACCTCCACTTGTCTATAAGTTTGTCCCGCTGTGGTGGCTTGCATGCTGCTGTGATGCTGGAGGCTATGTCACCTTTTAAAAAATACCAGCGGGGTTACGCATGGTAGACAGGTTTCCTTTAGAGCTTCAGGCTAAGAACATACTGCACAGAATGTACTGTCCACTTTGGATGAATTGGCCACTGAACGCCTTCTTATTAGCAATGGGACTGTCAGAGTGCCATAAAATGCACCCCACACGTCCGAAGGCACTCGAAAGCCATCTGAGGAAGAGCTCCTTTGTCAGTGTTGACTCGTCCGTAATGATGTGCGTGGAATAAAGCCTTCGGGGTCTTCACCTGCTGATGGGGTATGAGTCAAAATGTCAAGGATCAGCTGCAAACATCTGTTAGTAATCAGAATATAGAATGGAAAGGTATGAATCCAAACATGTTGAAAACCCCCAAAGTTGAAATGAAATGCATGCAGATTGATATTCTAAGAATTAGTAAGCATAGATGGACTGGTTGGTAGGAACCATTTTGAGTCAGACAGTCATGATTTATGTCAGAAATGACAATGAAGACTAGCATTGTATTCATCATCAAGAAAGATTTCAAGATCTATCTTGAAGGACAATGCGGTCGGTCGTAGGATAATATTTATATGCACACAAGAAAATCCAGGTAATAAAACTATTCATTCAAATCTACTCAGCAACCACTATGGTTTGTGATGAAGAAGTTGAAGAATTTTACCAGCTTCTCCAGTCTGAAATTAATCAAATATACAATTACATTGCATCGATAATTATCAGAGATTAGCATGGGAAACAAATTAGGATCAGCAGCCGGAGATCGCATGACAGAGTTTTGCTAGGCTCATGGCTTTGTCACTGCAGGTACTTATTTACAACAACAGAAACAGTGACTAGTCACATGGACTTCACCAGCTGGCTTACATTGGAATAAAATTAACTACATCTGTGAGAAGAACGATGAGGCAGTTCAATATCAGCAGGCAGATCAAGACCAGATAATATCCGTGGCACAGAACATCGTTTGCTCATATATAAGATCAGGTTGAAGTTGAAGGACATTAAAACAAGCCCCTGAGGGCCAAAATATGACCTTGAGTATATTCCACCTGATTAAGGGAATACCTGAAGAATAGAAAACATCAGTGAGCAGAAATGGATTGGTATTGACCATTTTGAATCAGACAGTTATAAGTCAGGAGTGACAGAGTCTATAGAAATGGAGTTGCACTCATCACCAGAAAGAACATTTCAAACTTACCTTGAAGTCCAATGCTGTCTCTGACGATAGTATTTATATACCTATAAGAATTCTAGTTAATACAACTATCATTCAAATGTCACACCAGCCACTACAAGTGGTGGTCAAGTAATCAAAAGATTCCCCCACAAACCTCTTCAGGCTGAAATTGATGAAAGGCCAGTAGTTGAAAAATCCAACCTTTATAGAAACAAAGCTGGCGATCGCATGATAGGATTTTGCAAAACCAATGACTTCTTTGTTGATTATATCATTTTTTCCCATTGTGACAAGCAGTCCTATTGAGACAGAATACACAGGAATCAAATGGACCACATTTGTAGAAAGAGGTTATGGAAAAGGTCAATGGCCTAAGGCCACCGGCCCACTGTGAAACAGACCTTCAATTGCTCACATGTAAGTTCAGGTTGAAGTTGAAGAAAATTAAGACAAATCCAGGTGACCTTGAGTCTATCCCACCTGAATTTAGAGGACATCTTAAGAACAGATTTAATGCATTGAGTATTAAATGAACAGCAGACCTGATGAGTTGTGGGATGACATCAAGGACATTATGCACGAATAAAGCTAAGTTATTAAAAAGACCAAAAAAGAAAGAAAGATCACAAAGTAGATGTCAAAGTAGACCCTGAAACCTGTTCATCAGTGTGGAGTAGCTAAAAGAAAGAGAAGGAATGGTGAAATTAAAGAACTGAGCAGACAGTTTCAAAGGACAAGTTGAGAAGGCTAAATATGAGAATTAATGTGCAAAACTTATCATTAGAAAGCCAAAAAGGAAGGAGCACACTCAGCAATTCCTAAGCTGAGAGAACTGAGGAAAATTTCCAAACCTTGAGTTAGAATATTGAAAGATCCTGTAGGCGATATATTTACTCTATAGGAAGCCTACAACAACGATAAAAGGAATATGCAGAATCACTGTATCACAGAGAACTGACAGATGCCATAGCTTTTCAAGAAGTAGCATATGATGAGGAAATGATATTACTGTAGGAAGCTGGAATGCTGATTGAACGGTCTCAACAAGCCATTGCAGTTCTGGAAGCACTGATCTGCGCCACAAAATTTGGAAGACACTATCCGGCCAACTGACTCAAAGTGATACATATTTGTGCCCAATCCAAAGAGAGGTGATCTCACAGAATGTGGGAATTATTGCACAATATCATTAACATCACATACAAGTAAACTTTTCCTGAAGATCGTTCAACAATCGTTTCAATAGTCCATGGACCTAGAGCTGCCAGAAATTCAAGCCAGATTCAGAAAAGGATGTGGTGAGGTACAATATTATTGCTGCCTTCACATAGATCTTAGCTCAAAGTAGAGTACACATAACAATGTTTATTTGTGCTTTATTGATTATGAAAAGACATTCAACTGTGTGGATCATAATGAACCAAGGATCACATGGAGAAGAATGGGAGTTCTAGAACACTCCTGTGTGTAGTGTTCAGTGACGGTATGGGGCAGAAATGGAGACATGGGCATGGAGAATGTGGTTTAACACCAGCGAGAGGCTGACACCTCTGTGCTGGGTGTAGCACAGATGGCCTCCCTGAATGGTCTTTTATTTTCTCAGCTAGCAGAGGCATGGTTTAGAAAGTGAACAAGGGAGCAGACTAAACACTAGGTTCTCACAACAAACTGCCTCATCAGGAGACTCTAGGTTTTGGTCCTTGGGAAGGAGCACAGTGCTCTTGGACAGGTCCTGCTCTCAGTACTGCTTATAAGCTGTTTGCAGCCCAGCTGCCCAGACTCCTCTCGTTTGCGAGGGGCATCTGGTGTCCATGGAAACAGTCCATTGCCTTCAGCCTCTGTCAACTCCTTCAGGGCCAACAATTGTGCTCATTTGGAACCTGTACACAGACTAATAGGAAGATGTTGAAATACAACAAAGGAATGTCGAGTGGTTTAAAATCTGCAGAGATGTGCGTCAGGGTTCTATGCTCTCGCTGTACTTCTTCAATCAGCCAGCCATCAGAGTGACTGGATTCTATGAAGAAGAATGGGGCATCGGGAGTGGAGGAAGCTTATTAACAATCTGCGAAACACAGATGCTCAACCTTGCTTAAAGATAGCCAGCCAGAAAGTCACATAGCATTGCAGATAGTCAGTGGGACTTCATCTCATGTTCTTTGGACATGTTATCAGGAGAGACTAGTTCCTGGAACAAAACATCATGGTTGGTAAACTAAAGTATCAGTGGCAAAAAGTGCCATCTCCGACAAGATGGCACGCTGGTCACAGCACAGCATGGTTGCCGCAGTGGGCTCGAAGATAACCGTTGTGAGCATGGCATGTGACTGAGCAGTGTTTCCTCCTTGTGGACATAGGCTTGCTGTGGGTCAGAACTAATACCTGGAGGGCACCTGACAGCCACCACCACCACCATGATAGATTCTAATCAGCCTGTAGAGGAGGATAGAAAGCCAGTTCACCTGTGTTTTCCTGGGAATTCTGGGGGTGGGTACGGCATGGAAGTTGGGACAAACATGCATGGATCGAGCACTTAGTTCCGTTTCCCTTATTTCTATTTAATACTCCAGGCAAAGAAATCAAGAAATCCAAATTGATTCGAAGCCAGTCTTTTAATAATCAAGCTTTTCACACAAAATATGGCACCTTAGACAAGTGCACTAGGTATGATCTGACTACTTTTTAATTTGATTTCATTTTTATAGCCATATATCTTTGTTTATGTGACATTATGTGACATTATTTAACTATGAAAATCAAAAATTAAATTTGAGTTTCTTTACGGAACAATAAATAGGTTTCTTCTGAATAGATGGTTACATTAAAAAGAAAAGGAAGTCCAGTGGGGTATCTAAGAAGAAGTATCCTAGCATTCCAGGATGTATATTGCACTCACCTTAAGTGCTAACTTAATGAAAGGCATGTGTGGATCTTGAGGAAGATGGTGCTGTACCATAGGCCTTACTCGTAAGTGGCTGTGGACTTTTGTGAGCCACTTTAGTACATCAACCTGTGTGCTCTAAGTACCACTGTGTTTCTATGAAGAAGCCACGGGCAAAACAGGGCTCCCTTGATACCAGATGCAAAGCCAAGATGATCAACAGTTAGGGCAAGGAGAGCATTAGCATTCCCTCAGTAGTCATGTGATTTGTAGGTGGAGGTAATGACAGCATGTAAT
>PVJH01017977.1:0-46383 GCA_004026705.1 Nesogale talazaci
CAACATGCCTCCTTCTCACTACACCAATTGAGCTGCCTGTGTTCCAGTGTTCTCAGCCACAGAGACCCGCCAGTGCTCCAAGCATCTTCACCCTGATTTCCCAGGATACACAGCAGCCTGCATGAAGTGCTGTGAAAGCCACTGAGAAGTTGCAGAACGCTGTGGCCCTGGCTGGTCCTCTCTCCTCCATGGCCCTTTTCATGCAGGCAATGTCCCACCATGTCACTCACTCCTGAACTGGAACACAGGTTCACAGCATCCAGGTGGGTGCCCCCAGAGATAAATGGCCAGAGTGTGATTACATTCCCTGGGGCAAATAAGGAGATGATTCCTATTGACCCTGGGCTGGGAGGAAATCAGCACAGTGCTCTCCCTAGGGATGCCATCTTAATGGTAAGGAATTACAGGTCAGGAGAGGTTCTCCTCTCCCCTGATTATCCCCTGGTCCAAAGGATCCTTCATTCAAATAGAGGCGCCAATCACACCCATCCTGTGCCACTAACTCCTGTTCCATACTGATAAGTGCTGTGAAGGCTGCTCCAGTTCGTGGCAACCTTAAGCACCAGAAGGAACCCACCCTGCCCATTGCTGCTCCGTCTTCATGGGGAGTGGTAGGATCTGATTCCTTGTTACCCCCTCTGAGTCCATCTACCTCCTTGAGGGTTTCCCCTGTCTTCATGGATCTTCCGCTTCATCAGCCATCCTATCCTGAGCCAGTGACCGGTCTCTCCTGAAGGCATGAGCCTAGGTCTGGCCACCATCACACCTAAGGAGCATTCTGGTTGGGCTTCTGAAGGACACAGGTATGCACATGCTGGGGAAGAACCCTGCACTTGAAAAGCACATAGTACAGTGTCCAGGTCATGGCGGGCTTTTCAAGGACACCACTAAGGAGACTCAGGCCTGACAGCCTTCTTTCACTCATGACCACTGCTGCTGCTGCTGCTGCTGCTGCTCTTGTTCTTGTTATGAGGCATCAAGTTGGGTCCAACTCATAGACGCCCTACTTACAGCAGATCGGAACACCACCTGCTCCTGTGCCACCTTCCCCACTGTCCTTAAGCTCCAGCCCATTATTACAGCCGCTGTGTCCATCCACCTTGTCAAGCGCCTTCCTCTTAGTCCCTGCCCCTCCACTCTACCGAGCCAGCTGAACCTGTCTCCCGCCAACCTCTCCAAAGGACGTGAGACCAGGTCTCCCCCTCCTTGCCGCTAAGGGGCATTCTGGCTCTATTTTCCTTTTCCAGGAGCGAGCAGCTGGTTCTTTTGGCAGTCCGTGGGACGCTCAATAGTCTTCCCCAGCACCATCATTCAAATGCATCGGATTTTCACCGGTCTTCCAGCTGGACTCATTAATTCTCATTTTGCCACAGGTCTGAACCAATATAAGCAAAAGCCAATTAAAAAAATGAAAGTTGCTGTTGAGTTCATTCTGTCCCATCGTGAAACCCCAAGCCACAGAATTGTGCACCATAGGGTTTTCATGGCTGGATTTTCTTAAGTAGATTTCCAAGGTCTCTCTCTCAAAGCAGGTTTGAAGAAAATTGAACCTGTTGGATCCTTGTCCGCAGCCAAGCACTGAATTGTTTGGGCCACCAGGGATTGCACTAGAAAAGCCACAACTAAAAAGTTAAACTCACTGCCATCGAGTTGATTCCAATTCGTAGTGACCCTTAAGACAAGGCAGAACTACCCCTGTGGGTTTCTGAGATGGTAACTTTTTTATGGAACTAGTGCGGCGGTCATATGCTTATGTTAATTTCATGATTGAGATGTAGGGGTGGGGTCTAGTCTGTTAATCTGGAGATGGCCATTGAGTAGCCAACGAGGCCTCTGTGTGGGCATGGCTTTCTCCTGAGACTTCTGGGAAATCTCGCTATATTTCCCTCATGAAGATGAGAAGCTATCTTCCAGGTTGTTGGGAGTTAGTCTCGGAGACAACAAACTATGGACAAGACAAGATGGCAGTGTCTGAGGAGCTGGAGGAGCCGGAGAAGCCACACAGCCTTGCCTTGATGGAACCGGACCTCTGAAGTTGGAGAGGCCGCCTGGAGACCCCTGCCAGTGCTGAGTTGCTTCTACTACCACTGGATGCTGTTGATGGACCCTGAGCCCTGGAAGTGAGGAGCCATGAGGGGACCCCTGTCAGCGCCAGGACTCTGCACCCACTGGTCTGTGACTTAGAGAGTTGGAAGGAGACGTTATAGACTGGTATCGTACATATGAGCTAATATTGGACTTATGACTTTGAACTGGACTGGGTTGGGATGCTTTCTCTATGTTCCATTCTTTTTATATATAAACCCTTTCCTTATATCCATATGTGAGTCTATGTATTTGTTTCTCTAGTCTACCCGGACTAACACAACTATAAAGTTGCTTCTTTCTCCCTTGGGGAAGCTGGTGGAGTTGAACTGTTGAACTTTCGCTCATCAGCCCAAAGGGTAAAATCCCTATAGCACCTGGGATCTAGTTACTTAGGGAAGACACAAAGTATTTTTTGCGTGTGCTTACATAAATGTTATGATGCTTACTTTTTCACTCAACAATATGTTTGGTTGCTGTGGTAGTCACCTAATGTGGTGTCAATTTGAGGATGAAAAGTGTAGGGGTGGAGTCTTGCCTGTCAATCTGGAGATAGTCAATGAAATCTCTGTGTTGGCATGTCTTTCTCCTGAGAATTCTGGGAAATCTGGCACATTTCCCCCTTGGAGGTGAGACACTCACTATTCAGTCCCTTGGAGACACTACTGAGAAGACACAAGGCTGACTCCCTTTAAGCCATCCCAGAGGAGAAGCCACGTGAACTTACCCTGATGTAACCAGACCTCGGAAGCTGGAAAAGCCACATAGAGACTCCTGCCAATGCTAAGATACATGAGAAGCCACAGAGAGGCCCCTGCCAGCACTGAGATGCTTGAGAAGCCACAGAGGCCCCTGCCAGCACTGAGTTGCTTCTACAGTGACTGGAAACAAGACTGCGCCCACTGGCCTGTGATTGTCCTGGTGTCATTGCCTATGCTTCATGAGTCTGAAGAGTCTTATAGGTTTGTATTAGACATATGGGCTTGGACTGGACTAGGTTGGGCTGTTTTCTTAAGGTACAGTTGCTCTTATATATAAAATTCTTTCTTATACATACATGAAAGTTTTCATGGATTTGTTTCTCTGGTCTACCAAAACTAACACAACTGCTAACCCAAAGGTCTGCAGGTCAAACCCACCCAGTGGTTCTCTGGGTAAAAAGACTCAGTGACCTGCTTTTGTCAATAGTCACGGTCAAGAAAGCCCCACGGGGAAGTTCTTCTCTGTCACATGTGGTCACTATGAGCAGGACTTGATTCAGTGGCAGCCAACCCAACCATAGTCATTTGTCATTCTGTCTTTAACCAGAAGTCAAGCAAGCTTTATTCTTTCTACATGGCTGCTATGCCAATGGATGATTATACCATTGTAGCACTATACTTCTGTATGATTGTATCATTGTGTGGTTATCGTGTTGTACGGCTGTGCCTCTTCTAGAGGTTGCAAAACTGGCCCTGAATCCCGGGAGCCTCATGGGAAACAGAATGACAGACACAGTGCGTAGTTCTGTGCCATGGCCATGGTCATTGATCTGAGTCCACCCTGATAATAAGCCAAAGGTGCAACTTTATTGGTGGCCTTCCCTCCCCCATGAGACTTCTCTAGCCTCCTGCTGATGTCTCCTAGAGCTCACTCCACAGACTTCTGGGGAACTCCCTTTGCAGGGATTTGGGCCAGGTACTGTGGACTGGATTTTAACTCATGATGGTGCCAAGTAGAATTGTGCTCTGCAGGGTGCTCATGGCTGTGGTGATTTGGGAAGCCAACTGCCAGGTATTTCCTCCGAGGTACTTTTAAGTATATTTGAACCCTTCACCTTTTAGTGAGTAGATGAGCCTATGGTGGTCTGCTACTCCAGAGAATTCACATAAGTTGTTCAGGTCACACTGATGTGCATTGAGCTCTCTCACAAATAAAAGGATTTGCTTATTGTCCGGTGCTACCCGCCATAAGTCCAAGTCCCTGAGACCATCCAAGCCCAAGTACCAGGGACTATTGATGTCAGGGGCACGGTGTGTGGCATTGTCTCTCTGGTCCTCCACATCACCCCCAGACAAGGATGGATCTCGCTCACTGTCCATGAGCACACATCAAGCTGGATTCGGGGCATTCCCGAGCCCAGGCTGTCTGCAATGATGACTTCTCTCAGCCATGAACATCTACAGACAGGGCAGGGAGGGGACACTGGGAGCACACGAAGTTCTGCTCCACAGGAAACCCTGTTAGAACGCTGTGCGAATCATGTCTGCTTTTGAGGCATGATGGCTTTCATTTTCTCGGGCCCTGGTCTCCCTGGCAACAACTTGGGAACGCAGCTGCATTCCTGAATAAAAGTTGGGCATGTCTGTGCATTTAATTATGGCATGCTGAATGGGAACCTTCCTTTGATCTTAGTGTGTTGAGAATGAGGGGACCAGAGCAGAGATTCCAACCCCACCTGTAGACAAAGGGACATCCCCACACAAGGGTTGCAAGGAAGGGAGGAGTCAACCAGGGTGTAGTTAAGCACCCATGAAACACACAAGATTCCTCTGGTTCTTTGAGGCTTCCTCACCCTCCACTATCATGACCCCAGTGCTGCCTTTCAGTTCTGGCTATTAAGGAACATGTACACTGGGACAGATAAGAGCTCATGACATGTGGAATCCAGGTCAGAAAACCCCTTGGAAACAGAAATGGGAGTAGTAATACCAGGAGAGTAGGAAGAAGATTGGGGAGGAGGAGAGGAAGGGCAACCGATGACAACAATCAAAGCATAATCACCACACACACACACACACACACCCAGGGAAATGAACAACAGAAATGTGGGTAAAGGGAAACAGCTGTCAGTGTAAGACCTGAAAACAATATTAATGCATAAGTTTTCAAGGGATTGTGAGAGTGTGAGGTGGGGCGGTGTGGGGGGGGGGGGGGGGGCGGGCGGAAGAAGAACTGATACCAAGGGCTCAAATAGAAACTAAATGTTTAGAAAATGATGATGGCAACCTGTGTACAATTATGCTTGAAGCGATTGCTGTATGGAATGTTATAAGAACGGTAAGAGTCCCCAATAAAATGAGTTTTTTAATAAAATAAAAATTATTTCAGGAGTCATAAAAATAAAAAGGGATTTATACTTTGACAATGACATCTCCCTCCCTCTTCCCAGAGTCAAGGTGGTCATAGAATAGCATCAGCATGGTTAGGGTGGAGGGGGGTGGGTGGCAAGCTGAGACAGTCAAGATGAGGTTCTGTTTACCTACGGTGTAATAAAACCTGAAACCCACTACCATGCAGTCCCTTCAAGCCCCTACAGGTAGAGTCTAAAACGTTCCTGGAGGTGGAGTGGACCCACTGCTGTCAAATCAATTTTGACTCACAGTGACCCTATCAGATAGAGTAGAGTTGACCCTGTGGGCACCTGAGTCTGTAACTTTTTATGGGACTGGAAGCCTCATCTTTCTCCCAAGTAGCACCAGGTGGTTCTGAACTGCTGACCTTGCAGCTAGCAACCTCACAAATCTCACACTCTCCTGCCAGGACTTCTTTGATGATTTAGGACAGACTGAAAGTGTTCCGTACAGTTTCTATGGCTGTATATCTTTCCTGGCTCAGACAACCTCGAATTTCGCCCACAGGGAATCTGGTGGGTTTGAGACCTGGACCATTTGATTAGCAGCCCGTTGGATGGCAGTTCCACCTAGAACTATCTTTGTGGGTAACTCTGAGACAGTCACTCTTGATGGGGGTATAAAGCCTCATCTTTCTCCTGAAAAACTGCCATGGGTTTCCAACAGATAACCTTGCAGTTACCAGCCCAGTCACCCACTCAGTCACTGGGGCTACGCAAGGGACAGGGCTACAAACCAGAAACCCATTCATACTGTGGGGACTTTGTGGAGCATGGCTAGGAGGGAGATTGCCCAAAGATCACCCCAAATGGGGACATCTCTGTCAGAACAAAAACATTACCACCCAGGGCCCAATTGTTAAACCCACATTCCCAGTTCCAAATTAAAGGGACACAGATGTTAGAGAAGCATCAGCAGAAACACCTTCCCCTGCCTTATTGGGCCGTCTCGGTCAATGTTCTTACGTGTGATCCTTCAGAAAGTCTTTCTGAGGACATGTGTCCCTGGGGGTCATCCCCGTGCTGAGTCTCTGTGCCTTCATGTGAAAACTGGGTGACAGGGAAAGTAGGAAGAATCCGGTGGACTCTGAAGAAGCAAATTGGCCTCATGGCACCTACTTATCCTGCTCACCGATGACCTTCCCCATGACAAATGGATTCCACTTTCCAGACGCCTTTCAGCAGTTCCCAGCAAGGAGGGGGAAGTGGCTGACCTCAGGAGAACTGGCTGGCTCTTCTTTCTCCCCCTCCTTCCCCTCCCCTGCCTCCCTCCTTCCCTCTTCTCTTCACCTCCACCCCTTCCTCTTCTCTCGCACTTATTTATTTCCTTCCTTCTTCACTGTCACACATAATAGATGTCAAGTGATCCTTTGGGACCAAGCCCTGGGGATCCTTAAGGTCTACTAGTGGAGATCTTCCCCATCAATAATGCAGTGCAGCCCAGGAGGACTCCATCGGTGACACAAAATAGCATCACCCATATTCCCTCC
Organism: Nesogale talazaci; assembly: GCA_004026705.1. Taxonomy (NCBI): domain Eukaryota; kingdom Metazoa; phylum Chordata; class Mammalia; order Afrosoricida; family Tenrecidae; genus Nesogale; species Nesogale talazaci. The sequence continues at coordinate 6,688 of PVJH01017977.1, forward strand.
AGATCAGAACTGACCTGCACTGTGTGCTCAAGTCCGTACATACTCAGCCAGATGCCCTCACTCAACATGATTTACTTACGGAGGCGGTACCTCACAAGACCATGAGGTCAAAATGCTCTGGTTTTTCTCGCTATTCCACACTGAGAGAGCTCACTCATCGATGCCAAGAAATTTGGAAGACAGATAGCTACCTGGCTAACAGATTAGTGAAGAGAGGTGATCTTGGGGAAACCATCCAACAGAGTGTGGGCAGTGTGGAACAGTATCATTACCATCACACACAAGCAACATTTTTCCTAAGATGAGTAAAAAGCAACCGAGGCCAGACGGTGAGAGGAAATGACCAGGAAATCCAGCAGAAGTCAGAGGTGGATATGGAAGGAGAGCTTGCATGGGTGACGTGAAGTGGGTCTTGGCTGAAAGCAGGGCAGGCTCGAAAGATAGCCTTCTGTGTTTTATTGACGGTGCAAACGTGCTGGACTGCGCAGATTATAACAGATCATGGATAACATTGCAAACAAAGGCACTTCCAGAACACGTCATCATGCTGCATAAAGTGGAAGGCAGCCTTCCAAACAGAACAAGAGGTTTAAAGGTTTCAGGTTTGAAATCGAGGGAGGCGGGTGTCACAGTGGTCTCCTCTTAGCATACTGAGTCAACCTGCAGGCTGAGCAAGTCATCAGGGATGCCGGATGATGTGAAGAAGAATGGGGCATCGGAATTGGGGGAAGGTTTATAGACAGCCTGCAGTGTGCAGATGACACAACCTCCTTGGCTGAAAGCCCTGTTGATGAAGATGAAAACGGTGGCCTTCTGTGTGAATCGCCCCTGAGCATAAAGCCAAGAAGAATTGTCACAAATGGATCAACAAACATCGTGATGACAAAAAGAGAAATGTCTGAAGATGTCAAGGATTCTGATTTGCTTGGATCCACCATCAAGGCTCATGGAAACAGCTGTCAAGAGTTAAGAGACCGAAAGACATGTTTTATTGGGCAAAAGGACTCTTTAATGTACTAAAAGGCAAATATACCCCTTTAAGGACTAAGGTGTGCCTGACTCAAGCTGTGGTGTTTTCCATGACTTCATCTGCATCTGAAAGTTGGACAAAGAATAAGGGACAGTTGAAAAGTTTTATAGCAGACAAAATAATATCCTATTTAGAGGCTATAGACATGAAGATGTGGAGGCAGGTTAACTAGAAGCAATATGAGCCCTCCAGCTACTCAGTGGGAGAAAATAGTATACTTCCATAAAGACTATGGCCTTGGCTCATCAAAGAATAAAAAGTAATATCATTGTGAATGAGGAGGGGTGCAGAGTGGAGACCTAAAGCCCATCTGTAGGTAACTGGAAATCCCCTTACAGAAGAGTTATGGGGAGGAGATGAGCCTGTCAGGTTGCAGTATAGCACTGATGAAGCATACAACAGTCCTTCGTGATTATAATTCTACCTTACAAATCTGGCTAGACCAGAGGATATACACTGGTACAGATAAGAGTTGGAAACACAGGGAATTCAGGACAGAGCACCTCAGGATCAATAATGTAGCCGTACCAGGAGGGGAAGGGAAAGGTGGGGGAGAAAAGGGAAATCAATCACAATGATACATATATAACTCCTTCCTGGAGGACAGACGACAGAAAAGTGAGTGAAGGGAGACATTGGACAGTGCACGGCATGAAAAAAATAATTAATTATCAAGTGTTCGTGAGAGAGGGGAATGGGGAAGTGGGAGGAGGAGGGGGAAATGAGGAGCTGATACCAAGGACTCAAGTAGAAAGAAAATGTTTTGAGAATGATGATGGCAACAAATACACAAATGTGCTTGACACAATGGATTGTGATAAGAACTGTGAGCCCCCCACAAAATGATTTTTTTTTAAGTTATGGCCTTGAAAACTATGAAAGGTTCTATCCTCTCCTTTAGAATCTCTGAGAGTTGTTATCGACTCAATGGGATATGAGTAAGTTTTAGAAGAGAAATCTAGACCTCATTTTTGGCCCAAGGCACTTATCCACGCAAGTGCTACTGTGTAAGCATCAGAGCTTAGGAGAAGGGTTGGGTCAGAGTCATATATTTAGAATCCATCAACAGGAGTATGGCACTTACAATTTTAGCATGTAAGATTCCCTGAAACATAAAATAACGATCATAAGAAAAGAAAAGAGTTACAAAGGACTGAGCACCAAGTACTGCAAGGCTTGAAAGTCAGGAAGATAAAAAGATCCAGCACTGAACTGTGAGAAGACAGGGCCTTTGAGATCAGCAGAACTATCAAGAGACAAACTCAACCAAGATCAAACTCATTGAGTCGATGCTAACTCTTAGTGACGCCGTAGGACAGGGCAGACCTGCCCCTGTGGGTTTCTGAGGCTGTAACTTTTTACAGCAGTTCTCCAATACTGTTGAAGAGTTGAGTGAGACAGCAGCTGAGAATTACGTTATCGCTGGCAACGTGGAGGTCCTTGTGGGCCAACTACCTTGCAAAAACAGCTTTCATACTGTGGTGAAGAATATAGGCTGGGCAGCGTGGAGCATAGTTTAGGGGAGATAAGAAGCAGAAAGGAAAGGAAGATAATAGAAAGATGTGATCGGTTTATTGTGTCAACTAGGCCAAAAGGAACATGTGGGTGGAGTTTAATCCGGTTGTAGCTTGATTGGAAGACAACTGAAATAATGACAGCCTGCATCGCATCTCCCTCTCGGGCTCCTGGTGATCAGACCAGCATGCTGCTGCTTTAGTTAGTCCCCGGTCTCAACCTGTATGCTATGCGACCTGTGGGCCTAGTCAAACCCTGGACCATGTCTCTAGAACTTGAGGTTCCTTTGAGACCTGCCTTGTCACGCTGCTGGTGTGTGCATTGTTTGGGCTTGAGGCTGGTGGATCCTGTTGCTGTACTTGAGTTTAAGATCCCAAGGGGGCCTGCTTTGATAAGCTCCTAAGCTGCTGACTGTTGTTGACCCACTCTGCTCCTTGAGAACAGACTCTGCCTGGCTTGTTTAATGGAAGACCCTGCTGTCTGCTTTCTCAACCTTGGTTCCAGCAGCCCACCTGAGTTGAGGCACTTCCAGTATATTAGCTTTTCCACAAAAGTGAGCTGAACTGTGTCCTCTGTACTGATATGTGGACTAATTAGCTGTTATATCCCTTCATGCTGTAGGAACCCATCTATATAATCATAAATGCCCTAGCTTTATTTTTCTAGAAAACCCTGCCTCACACAGAAGGAAAGGATGGGAGTCCAGAAACTCACTGAGAAGGATGCTGTGATTGTGAACAGAAAAGTAGGCTGATGGCTGAGCAAAGAACTGAGGTCAACAGGGAGTTTGTCATTTCCTCCCAGACAGGAGACATTTCAGCATGTATGCCTGTTTCAGAGAATTATTGGACAAAGAGAAACACATATACAGAAAGGAAGAGGAGTGAAATTGCAAGAACAAAACCCATACCAAGAAGATAAGAGGGGATATAACTCAGTAGAAGGCTGGTAGGAGCTGGAATAGGGCATCCATCATTACAGGAGGGATGACGGAGTCCATGAGGACCCACGAAGATCATTTAGTAAATCTGGTAGTAGGGAGAGGAAGGGGCTCTCCAGATAGTGTCCATGTGTGTCAGTCAAGGATGAGGGGGAGGTTAGTGCGGTGTTTCTCAAAGCCTGTTTCTCTTACCATCATCATCAGTGTGACCTGAAAACTGGTGAGCCATGCAATCATTGGGCCCCACCTTCCACTACTGAATCAGACACTCTGGGATTGGGCCAAACAATCCAAGGTTTGACAAGACCCCCAGGATAATGACACATGCTAAAGTTAGAGAGCAACGAGGTTCGTGTGAGGAGGGAGGAAGTAGAAGTAGATATCAGGGGGTGAGGAAATAAAATGTGAAATTGTCTCTCCAGAGAGAGGAGGGATTGCTTAGGGAATCGTGGTGGAATTGCTAATCGGTGCTGAGGGCCCCTTTACATGGTTATCCATTTAACATGAGACCAACTAACAAGACTGGGTGTTTCTTTCTTTCCACATTCAGCTAAACAGGGGGAAGGGTAGGGCCTACACTTGGACTGCAGCCCAGTCTGGAGTCTTGCAGATGAATGTGACCAAGGAGAGGGGAGGATGTGCTCGTGGGAGTTGAGGGTACCTGCAAGGGAGCGACTCCCGTGATGGGCCAGGGAATGCGAGGAGGGTGGCGTGGGTCATGGGATGCAATGTGTTGGTATCTGGATTGATGGAGAGGACTTAGGAAGCACTGATATCAGAGGAAAAAGAATGGAGGGTGGGATACAGTGCTGGGACGGTGGGAAGTTTGAGATTTTGAATAACTGTGTGGCCGATCCCAAGGGCAGCCCAGATGAAGACACACGTTCTCTAATGAGCTCACATTTTCATGGTCCCTCTGCTACTGACAATAACACTGCTTTTTTTAGGTGCCTTGGAGTTAGGTCCAATTCACAGTGACCCTGTGCACAGCACAGTCATGTACCATTTAAAAATCCTTCTTGTTTGATCCCACAGTTGCAGTCATTGTATCCATCCATCTCTTGCAGAACCTTCTTCTTCACTGGCCCTCTTCCATACTCAGCACGATGTCCTTCTCCAGGGACTGGTCTCTCTTTGTTTCTCTTGACAAGGAGCTCAAAGCACATGAGACAAAAATCTCACCATCTTTTGCCTCTGGCTGCGCTTCTCCTTCCAAGACAGGTTTCTTTGTTCTTTTGGCTCCCCACAGTACTCTCAGAATTCTTCCACAACACTAGCTTGCAAATGCATCAGTTCTTCAGTCTTCCTTATTGGAAGTCCAATAACAATGATGAAAGGGAAGCCATATGGTTACCCTATATTCTGTTGTTCTCAGCATGGTCCTGAGCATCGAATAAGGGAATATCTGTAAAGTTTCAGAGCAGAGCCAAACTTTACAGATATTCCCTCATTCGATCCTCAGGACCATGCTGAGAAGTCGCTCCTGCCACGATTCCCATTTCGTACATGAGGAGCCCAGGCACAGAGGTCAATGAAGTTACCTAAGCAAGGGAGCCCCAGTGGCAGAAGGGGTTACACATAGGGCTGCAAGGTCAGCAGATGAAAACCACCAGCTGCTCCATGGGAAAGAAAGATAAGGGTTTCTACTCCTGTAAAGAGCTATGGTCTCAGAAACTGGCATGGATGGTTCTCATCTGTCCTATAGTATCCCCATGAACTGGACTCTTGGTGGCAGAGAAAGAGGATGGAATGGAAATCACACTGGGGAGTAGCAGAGATGGGACCTGAGCCAGGAGGTATGGTGCCAAGGCAAAGTCTCTCAGACAAAATACACCTCCCTGGAGGTTTCCGGGATGAAAATTCAGGGACCAAGTGTCACTAGCAGCTCCTGAGGGAACCAGTCAACACACTCAGCTACTAACCAGAAGCTTGGAAGTTCTACTCAGTGAGAGACCCCCCCGCAGCACTCTACTTGCATACGCAGCAGCCACGGAGAAAAACATTGGAACACAGTTCTACCCTAAGACGCATGGAGTGCCAGGTATCAAAGCCCTCTCTATGGTGACTGTTTTTTTGGTTTTTTTTTTTTTTTGCTCTCTAAAGCCACCACCTGGAATCCTAAGGGACAGAGATGTCCCTTAGTCAGAGATGAGCGGCTGGTCTCAGAAATATTTTGATCCTTGAGACAATGTGTCTCTTATCACAACATGATGAACATTGACTTAGTTGGGGTCCTATCCCATGTCCATCTGGAACAAATGCTCTTAAGAAGGATTTGGTTTGGTTTGGATTTTTAACAACCACATTTGTTTTCCTAGGCAGCGTTATAAAGAAGAGGGCACTACCAATCAAGCTCACGGTCAATTCAGACTTGTAAAGCTCCTATAGGATAAAGCAGAACGGGCCCTGTGGGTTTCCAAGACTGCAACTCTTCATGGGAATCCAAAGCCTCCTCTTCCTCCTGAGAAGCAGATGGTGGTTTTGAAATGTGGACTTTGTAGTTAGCAGCCCAACCAGTCACCACTCTGCCACCAGGGTTCCCAAAGAGGAAGATTAAAAAAAAATCACTGCTGTCTAGTCAAAGCCAATTCATAGAATGATGGTTAAGATTCAAGAACCTGAATTTTCATCTGGTTCTTCAGTCTCCTGTATGGCTTCAGACAACGTCTTTCAAAGGATGGACAAGGGTAATGGAGGACTATGGGCAATAGGTGTATTACACAGCACTGCTGTGTACAGTTGTGCAAATTATGCACCGCACAACATCAGGGGCATCAATTTCAGAAACTAACTGAACGAGGCTCAAGGTGGTACATTTCTCAGATGCCTTTTGCCTCTAATACTTATACAACTACTTTGATCCCTCCAGCCCAATAAGGAAAGAAACCACGACTCTTTGTATTGGGGATACCATGTTTCCCCTTCAGATAGTTTCTAGCTGACTCCGTCTTATTTATAAGGAGAAATCAGACCCTGGAAAAGGACATCATGCTTGCTATTGTAGAGGGACAGTGCAACAGAGGAGGGCCCTAGAAGATATGGATGGACATAATGGCTACAATCATGCGCTCAAATAGCAGAACTATTGCGAGAATGGTGCAGGACCCGCCAGTGTTTTCTTCTGTTGTGCAGAGAGGGTCATTATGAGTCAGAACCAACTTGATGGTAAGGGGCCGAAAAACATCTTGGGGTATAACCTCATTGCACCTGGAAAGGTCCACACAGTCAATAACCTTCTCCAGGCTCCAACTTCTCTCCTTGCTTACAATGTACCCCACCCATCACCACGCTGGGAGATGCCTGTGCATATAGAAGAGTCCCATTTGAAATGTGGCAGGGTCTTCACAGTTAAATAATTGCAAGTGAAGCACCTTGGCCAAGGAGTGGGAGGGGAGCGAGAATGTTCAGAAGGGCTGTAACACCGGCAGGTGTGGGTTACCAATATACCAAATCCCAGGAACCCTGACCGGGTCAGTCAGGGTACATCCTCTGCCTCCAAGCTCTTGAACTCATTTGCTGACACTTGAATTTTTCAAAGAAAGTGCAGGGTTTGAAGATTTCTGCTTCTTCCATCAAAAGACCCCTATACCATTAAGATTGGGTTTCAGACGGAGTGTGGACTGTGAACCTACCATAATGTTCTATGCAAAGGCCTCAAATCACACTTAATCTCAAGCCAAAAAGCCAAACCCACTGTTATCAGTCAATTTCTACTCCTAGCTACCCTCTGGGACACATTCGAACTGACCTGTGTTAGTTTCTGAGACTTTGATTCTTTCCTGGAGTAAAAAGCTCCATGTTTCTCCCTCAGAGCAGCTGGCAGTTCAAACAGCTGAACTGGTGGTTGGTAAGTAGCCCAACCCATAGCCAACTATGTCACCAGGAGCTGACACTAATAAAAACAAGTGCATTGACACTGAGGCCAGTAGGACTCACCATGACCCTATAAGGACTGAGAATAATTTCCCCCTTGGATTTCCAAAATTCCACCCCCTCCACCCCCCAGAGCAACTGCTAGTTCCAAACTGCTAACCTTGCAGGTAAGCCATCCAATGCAGAACCTTTACACCACCAGAGCTCCTAAGACTTCACCAGGTCTAAAACAAACTCACTGACACGGAGTTCATTAAGACTCATCTCAACCCTACGGGGCAGGTGGGTTTCCATTCCAGAAACTGTACCTGTTTATGGGAGCAGAAAGTCCCCCCTTTCTCCTGTGGAAGGGATGGTAGTTTTGAACCGCTGACCTCATGCTTGCAGACTAAAGCATAACCGATTACGCCACCAGGGCAATTAAAAACGAAGCCCCCTGCCATTGATACGGACTGTTGGCGCACCTGGCAGGCAGAATCAAACTGCTCTGGTGGGCTTCTGAGACTTGAACAGTGGGAGTGGAAAGCCTTCTCTTTCTCCCTACGAGGGCTATTAGCTACTATTAAAACTTCATCGTGATACAAACAAATGTGGAAGGAAGTTTATCTTTTCTCTTTTAAGCGTCTCCTGTCCTCAACAAGGAAATAGTGGAAAGTCAGCTTTCCAAAGGAGTTTCCAGCTTGAGAGTGAAGTTCCTTTGACTTTGCAGTCCCCCTTTTAAGAAGCAATGCTATGCGTGGCTTCTTTCTGCCTTCTTGTAATCTGCCCGGCAGAGCTCCAGCCATGCTGTCCGTCACGTTTTGAATGTTCTAACCGTCTTCTTTTCTATCTGTGGTTTTGTCTTCAACGGTATCTCCCACATTACCACAGCCTCTTCATAAACCGCAGCCTCTTCGTTAAAAGGTTTATTGGAGGTAATTAAGTTTTCAGGGAGAGTGGGTCAGAAAGAAACTACAGAAAGAGCTGAGGTCCCTCTGGCTGGATTCCCACAATGGTGCCCTTACCCGTCTTTTCTTCAAAAGTCTCCTGCCTCTTGACAGAGTGAGTTTAAAATGGAACACCGTATCATTTGATCTCCCATTTGGACCCATTTTAAAGTTGGTTCTGTTTTTAATCGTCTCTGCTTTCTTTTCTTTTATTTTTTTCTGCTTTCTTTTCGATGGAAGATTTTCCTCTGTTTTGTTTTGCTGTTGTTTTGCTGTTTGTTGTTTTTGTATCTTGCATGATTTTATATAGATGAAATCCAGGATAGGTACATCTAGAAAGCCGGTAACTGGATGAATAATCACCTAGCACAGTGGTTCTCCACCTTCTTCATGTCATGACCCTTTCATACAGTTCATCATGCTGTGATGACCCCCCCCCCCAACCCTAAAATTATTTTCATTGTTAGGTCATCACTGGCATTTTACTACTGTTATGAATCCGGCAACCCCTGTGAAAGGGTCATTCGACCCCCAAAGGGCTCCCAACAGACAGGTTGAGAACAACTAACCTAGGGAAAAGTCAGGGTGGGTGGGGGGAGGGGAAACCAACAACAAGTGAGTACCAGAAAGAAGAAAATACCCCGAAATTGATTGTGCTGACAACTATACAACTCTTCCTTATATGACTGAACTGTTCAGTTATATGCTATGAGAATTACATGGCAATAAAGTTATTAAAAATGAAGTCCCCCGCCTTTTAGGAGAACTCTCTGCCCTTACTCTAGCACATGAGCACTTGTTCCCCTCAGTGCCAGTAGAGAGTGACCCCATGCATCATGGGTTAAAACTGCTCTGCAGGGTTTACTTGGCTGCAATCTTAGGGCAAGAAGATCTCCAGGTCTTTCTTCCATGATGCCAGAGAGGTTGGCTTGAACCTTTCGGTCAATAGTTGAGTGCAAACTGAGAAAGAAATCAACAGGATTCTATCAGTCACTGTTCCTCCCCCACAAGCTATCCCCCCTTGTCTTCTATCTCTCCTAGTGCTACATAAAATTTCTGTTTATTAAAAATAAAAGGAAATTTTATTGTGAATTAGGTGATGGTTCACTGAGCAGACCATCAGTTTTTCCATTCCACAGCTGATAGGTGTTTTGTTTCAACACACGCACTTCCATTCCTCTGGGGGCCATCCATTACCTTGTATGTCCTGTGTCCATCATCCTCCTTTCCTGGCCACCATTAAATGAGTTTTTGTCATGCTTCATGGTTGATGATTCCAACATGGGGGTAGGGTGGTGTGTTCAGTTCCAGGCTCAAAGGGTGATGATGGGTCACATTCTCAGGGGTTCCACGGGTCTCTCTCTCTGATCTTTACACCTGGTTTCTTTTATGAGCTTGAGTTTAGTTCCATAGTCTTCTCTCATTCTACCTGGGACCTTCCAATGTGTTTCTTCCCATATCATCTGGTAGTGGTAGCCAGGCACCCTTTAGTTCTTCTGGTCTGAGGGTCATAGTTTGTGACATTTTCAGTGTCCATTGCTCTACTAGACCAAGTGTTTCCATGTGTTTTCAGATTTTCACCTCTCTTCTTTTCTCCAGACAGGGAGACGTCAATAGTTGTCTCTTAGCGAATTATTCATGAGCTATTAAGGGCTGAGTCTCTACTCACCAAGGTAGGATATGAGCTATGGCATTTCAATTGCCCATGGTATTCCCCAAGAGCATGAGCTGAAACCCCCAGGACCAGGGGCTCATATTTTCTTAAAGTTTATTTTTAGAGAAGTCTTAGATTTGCAGGGGAAAAAATGTGCCCAAAATACACAAAGGCCTCAAATCCTCTCCCTTAAATTGTGTGCCTGCTGTATTAACATTTTATCTGCTACAGGAGCATTTGCTGTCCTTGATAAATCAGTATAGGTGAATTGTCATCCATTAAAGTCCAAGGTTGACATTGGAGCTTGTTCTTTGTGTGGTATAATTCAATGAGTGTTGACTTCCAGACATGAGATGAAAAGGAATCAAATTCAGCTGCAAACCACAAGATCAGTGGTTTGAACCAATCCTCCACTCCTTGGAAGAAAGATGAGCCTGTCCAGTCCTGTAAAGATTAATTTTTCAAGTCTGGAAAAAATCCATGGGAACATTTCTACCTTATCATATAGGATTTCGGTGAATCAGAATCAACTCCATGACCATGAGTTTGGGGTTTTAGAAGGATTGGCTAGGAGTCCACGCCTGGGAGCCCTGGTCCTAGTTAAGTACAGATTACTACCTAGAAGGTTAACAGTTCAAATCTACTAGTTCCTCCTTGGGAGAAATATGAGGCAGTTTGTTCTGATAAAGACTCACGATCCCAGAAACCTGTTTGTTGTTGTTAGGCACTGTTGAGTCTGTACCAACTCAGAGGCCCTCTATACAACAGAACAAATCTCATGACCCATCCGCACAATTGTTCTTATGCTTGGACCCGTGTTGTAGCCACCTGTCAATCCGCTTGTCAAGGGTCTCCTTTTTATTGCTGCCCCTCTACCATACCCAGCAATCGTCTTTTCCAGGGGCTAGTCTCTCTTAAGAACATGTTCAAAGGGAATGAGACCAAATCTCACCATCTTTGCTTTTAAGGAGCACTCTGGCTGTATTTCTGCCAAGACAAGATTGGTTTTTTGTTTGTTTGTTTGTTTCTTTAATCAGTCTATGTTCCTTTCAATATTCTTTGTCAGCACTACAATTCAGCCATGTTATGTCCTCTTCAGTCTTTCCTATTCAATGTCCAACTTTCACAGGCATGCATACGAAGAAATGAAAATACCATGGCTTGAGTCAGGCCCTCCCCTTAGTCATCAAAGCCACATCCTTGTTTTTCTACACTTTAAGGAGGTCTCATGTAGCATATTTACCCAAATGCACTGCGCAAAACCTATATAGGGTCACAGAGTCAAAATTGACTTGATGGCAGGGGATTTGGCAGGGGGTTGGTTTTGGCAGATGCAGAATGATGTTGCCTACTCTTATATCATCATACAGAATAGAACTCCCACCCTGAAGAGCCCCTGCACCCACCTGTTCCTCCTTCATCTATGTGTGTGTGAATAAGTATATATATATATATATGTACACACACATATATATATGAAATTTCAGTGAAAATATGCACACAACCTTTGCCACTTCAACCATTTCCACATGTGTCATTTGGAACTTTGCTTGTGTTCTTCATGCCGTGACACCCCTGCCATCATCATTCACAGACTCATTCTATCTTCATAAACAACATACATACAGGATGCTATAAGGTGGGTTTACGAAACCACAGCAGGCTGGACCCCAAGGTTGGTAGCAGATGAACAGGAAGTCAAGTTGAGAAGTGAGTTCAGAGAGAGTTGAAGAAGGCAAGGCTGAGGCTGGCAGGGTACAGCGAGCGCACACACGCACACACACATACACCCGTCCCTCGGGAGGGAAAATGTGATGACTTGCCTGGGCACTCTCACTGGGACACAACTGAGAGACTACTAGCGCGGACATGGGAGATAGAAGAGCGTCGGCCAGCCAGCCTACCCCACCACCATCTACAAAGCAGCTTGTCTGCAGATGCAATTTCCAATGGAGTGATTGATTCTAGGATTTTCCTTTTCCTCTCTCAGGCTGAGCCAGCTCAACTCGTTCAGACATGTCTATTAGATTAGGATCCAGGAAATGAGAAACACCAGCCTGGAGAGGGAATTTGTCTGGGGTCCTAAGTTGCCTGGTGGGTACACAGAGCGGCAAGGGGGGTTCTGATTGCGGAGAGCGCCAGGACCTCCTTCTGTCAAGAGCTCCTTCTCACCCTGCCTATGAACCCTGCTTCCCTGCAGCCACTTCGTGGACCCTGTGGACCACCAGAAACCTGCAGAATCATACAGCTTGTTGTTAGGTGTCATGAAGTTGGTCCCAACCCAAAGTGACTCTCCGCACATCAGAAAGAAACCATGCCCATCCTGTGCCATCCTTACAATGGTTCCTATGCCTGAGCCCTCTGTTGCAGACACTGTGCCCATCCGTCTCATTGAGGGTCTTCTTCTATTACACTCTCCTTCTATTTCACCAAGAATGTTCTTTTCCAGGGTCTGGTCTCTCCCTCTCCTCACAGCATGTCTAAAGCAGGTGAGACAAAATCTCTCCATCCCTGCCTCTAAGGAGCACTCTGATCCTTCTCCTCCTCTTCCTCTTCCTTCTTCTCCTCCTCTTCCTCCTCCTCCCGATCATTTTATTGGAAGCCCTTACAGTTCTTATAACAATCCCTACATCAATGGCATCAAGCATATGTGTATATGTGTTGCCATCATCATTTTCTAAACATTTACTTTCTATTTGATCCCTTAGTATCAGCTCCTCTTTCGCCATCCCACCTTCATTAAAACCCTTGATAAATTGTAAATTATTGTTATTATTTTCTTATCTTACACTGACCCCTGTCTTCCTTCACCCACATTTCTGTTGTTTGTTCCCCTTTAAATCATGGAATGGGAGATCAGGTTATGCGTCAATCATTGTGTTTAGTTCCTCCTTCTTCCCCCCATCTTCCCCCTGCCCTCTTGGAATTGCTCCTCCCATTTCTGTTCCTGAGGGGTTTGTATGACCTGGATTCCATATGTGCGAGCTCTTATCTATACCAGCGCACATGCTCCAGTCAAGCCAAAACTGAAAGGTAGAACTGGGGTCATGATTTGGGGGGGGGGGGGGGGGCGCGGTGGCGGGGAGCAGTGTGTGTTTCATCAGTGCTATACTGCACCCTGGTTGACTCATTCCTTCCTTGTGACCATTCCTTGAGGGGATGTTCTATTGTTTACAGATGGGTTTGGGGGATCTCTGCTCTGACCCCTCCCATTCTCAACAATACGTTTTTGAGTTGTTTTGTTTTGTAATCTTCCTGTCGACACCTCATGATCACACAGGCTGGTGTGCTTCCTCTATGTGGGCTTGTTGCTTCTCTGCTAGATGGTTTGGCCATACTTCTGTCCTTTTAGCAGCCCAAAATACTTTCATTATTTGTTGTCAGGACCCTATAAAAGGTATCAGTTCTTCCTCAGCCTTCCTTATCCAGTGACCAACTTTCACAAGCATGCAGGGTAAATCATGCAGACGATCTTTGAATAACAGCATCTTAAATCCCTAATCTAGTGGGAGAAGCAATTCATTCTAAAGTGGGCTGCAACTTAGCGGTGTGATTGCAGGAAAGTCACCTGGCAGTCAAAATCTGTGGATCCTCGTCTGTAAGGAGGGTAGCTGAGCAAAAGGATCGGGTTTGATAGCACCGACAGACCTCGACTGTGAGCTCAGTGGGAGAGTTCTGGCTTGCTAGGCTCGATGCCCTGGTGACATAGCGGGTTATGCACTGCGCTAACTAACCACAAGAGCAATTGTTTGAAACCACCAGCCACTCCTCAGAACAAAGATGAGGCTTTCTACTCCCATAAAGCGTTGTAGTCTCAGGAACCCACAAGAGGGCAATTCTTCTCTCTTCTATAGGGAGTCACCGTGAGGCAGAATTGACTTAATGGAGTGAAGATGGCTGGGTTTGGTTTGGCTAGCTGCTTTTGATGTGGAGATGTGGGTTCAATTCTCCCCCACACACACAGCCACCGGCCACCTGTCACAGGAAGTGTGTATGTTGCTGTGATGATGAACAGACTTCAGTAGAGCATTCAGACTAAGAAGGACCAGGAATGATTACCAATGACAAAAAATAATACCAGCCCATCAGAAGCCAATGGATCCCAATAGTGTGATGTTGTTATGCAGGACACGGTCTGGCGTCAAGGGCTACCTCGGAGCAGCTCAGAACAAACGGAATGTTTGGGACACGATGAGAACACAAAAGCCCCCCCACCCTATAGAAGAGAGGCAATCACATTGTCAGACTCTTGAAGGGCTAGACTCTGAGAGATGATTATGTTTCAGTGCAAAGGCTTCCAGTTTTCTGTGCTATTTATTCATTCCCTCTAAGCAGGCCACAGGCCAGCTGGGTTCCTTCTGAATGTGTTGTTGATGTTAGGTGCCATCCGGGCAGCTGCCTGCTTATGGAAACTCCACATACACTGGAGTAAGACACTGCCTGGCTCTGAACATTGGACTGGGGATTGGAGAGTTGTGATTCAGAGGGAGTTTTATCACTCGGTTTTCACAAGGAGATTGGCAGGACTTCCCTAATAATTCTTTAGTCTGGAAGTCCGCTGAAACCTGCTCATAGCAACACGAAAGCCTCCGCCAACAGGTAAGTGGCAGCTGCCCATCTAATGCACGATTCAGGAACTGAACCCATTTCTCTGTCATGGAAGGTGAGGAGTCTGCCGCTAAACTGTGCCATGACTCTCCCTTCGAAAACACAGCCCATGCAGAAAAAGAAAGATGTATCTGGTCCCTGAGTGGTGTCAACAGTTAATGCTCAACTATGGACAGTTGGTAGTTCAAATCCACCCAGAGGAGACAGGCAAGAAGGCCTGGGGACCATATCCTGTTAAGTCCCAGTCCCAACAACCCTGCGGAGTACAGCTCTACAGGCCGTCATGAGCTGTCATGAATAACGATGCTCTCAACACCAACTTCTGGAGTCTCTGTTTAGGGACTATTGAAAACTTCAGTACCAAGAATCTTGTTGTGCCATCCATCCGCAAGTCAGCATCCCTGGATCTGTTTCACTGGAACTTCTGCTAAGCTGTCTTAGGAGAAGCACAAATATATCTTGAAAGAAGTACAGCCAGAAGGTTCCTTAGAAGCCAGGATGGGGAAGATTTCCTCTCACGTATTTTGGATATTCATTGGGAGAAAACAATCCCTGGAGAAGGGTATTATGCTTCGTAAAGCAGAGGGTCAGTTAAGAAGAGGAAGTCCTTTGTGTCAGTCTGGGTGGATTGGAGAAACAAATCCATAAACCCTAACATGTGTATAAGAGAATTTTATATAAAGGGTAATTGCACATTAAGAAAGCACCCCAGTCCAGTTCAGTCCAAACCTGTATGCTGGATACCAATCTATATGGTCCTCTTCAGACTCAGGAAACACATGCAACGACAGGAAGGTCAGAGGCCATAGGATGAGAAGCCTTGTGAATCCAGAGGCAGATGTTGTAAGCATCTCAGTGCTGGCAGAGGTCTCCACGTGGCTTCTCCGGCACCAGGGTAGGTCCGTGTGGCTTCGCCAGCTCCCAGGGCCTTGAGTCTATCAGTGTAGTGCCAAGTGTCTTATCAGTAGATCATCTCTAAAGGCATAAGCAGAATCTCTCTCGCCTCCAAGGAAGGAAAAAACATATTTCCCAGAATTCTCAGGAGAAAACCATGCCCACACAGAGGACTTACTGGCTAGGATCCGATTGACAGACTACACTCCACCCCTTCACTCTTACGCCTCTCAAGTCCCAAATTGACACCAGATTATGTAACCACCACTACCTTCAAGGAGATGATTGACACTGTGGCTGCAAGAATGGGTTCAGACATAACGATGAGGGTGGTGCAGTATTTCTGCGGGTTTATAGAAGTTAGGCTAACTCCAAGGTATCTAAAGATCACTGCCATGTGGGGATGCCTGCAGACACGCTCTCACAGTACTACACGTCTTCCTCTCCTTCACAGACTCCATCAGAGCAGCGGTTTCCAAGGGGAATCTGCTGAACCAGTTCAATGCCAGGAAAATAAGTCAGCTCAGAAGGTGGTGTCAACAATGGATACCCAGAGGTCAGCTTGATCGATTTTTTTCCCAAGGACAGATGGAGTGGTGGCTTCTTATGAGAGCGCCTTCATCTTTGGATGTATTTAAATCCCAAAATCACAATATGACCCTTTTACTAGGAGGTAGGGTCCTGCCTGGGACAATTGGTTTGCACTCAGCAGCGAATCTAAAGTAGTCTGCTGAAGATGACCTGGTGATCTACTTCCACAAAGATGACAAGAAGATGATCAAGAAAAAAACAGGAATACCTGGTGGTGAGGTTCCACTCTGTTACACAGTGGGGCCACTAGGAGCTGGGATTGACCTGGTGGCAGCTGGTCTGCTTTGTGATTTCTGGTATTGGTTATACAACCCAGTCTTTGGCAACCTTGTCTCTTCATTTGTCATGAACCATACCACAACTGAAGGAGCCCAGGTGATGCAGTGGTCACCTGTCTGGCTGCTAACCTCAAGGTCAGTGATTCAAAACCACTATCTGCTCCATGGGAGAACGACAGGAGGCCTTTCTATTCTCATTTCAAGTTACATCTCAGAAACCCACAGGGGCATTTCTACCCTCTCCTACAGGCTTGCCAGGAGTCAGAATCAACTTGAAGGCAATGAGTTTGGTTTTAGTAGCATGACTCTAGGGAGACAGTATAAAGAAGAAAACTCTCCAGTTGAGGAACACAATGGCAGTCGCATCAAACAGAATGACAGTGGGTGAAGGACCACACGTCGTTCCATTTGGTTGTGTACTGGGTCCCTAGACACCGAAGCCTACTTGACAGCACCTAGCCACAACAGTCTGCCGTATTGTGGTGAGCTGTGCGTTGTTGCTCTGATGGTGGGAGATAGTACCAGCTACAGGGATGTTTCAACTACCAGCACAATCGCCATGGTGATCAGATTTCAGAGGAACTTTTCAACTAAGACAGGTAAAGGGGGGGGGGGGGGAAGGTGAAGATCAACTACTGCAGATTAACCGGGGATTGTCCGGTATAGTTTGTGAGCTAAGTCTCACCGTGCTTCCTACCTAAGAACATTTTGGCCATACTTCAACACAGGTTTCTTGTCCTTTTGTCCCTCTGGGGTTCTTTCAGTATTCTTCACCAGCACCAGAATTCAAATGCGTTCACTGGACTCCATCTTCCTTCTTCAATGTCCAACTCTTTCACGTGCCTACGAGGCAATTGAATCTACTGTGGCTTGATTCAGACCCACCTTAGTCCTCAGAGTCATGCTGCTGCTTTTCAATTCTCTAACGAGGTCCTGTGCAGTAGACTTACCTGATACGATGAAATTTTGCATCTCTTGACTGCTGCTTCTAGGAGCGTCAACTGTGGATCTAAGCAAGACAAAATTCTTGACACGTTCAATCTTTTCTCTCTTGGAATCCATACTGAAGGCTGCGATCCTTGATTTTCACCAAGAGCCTCAAATACTCCTCACTTTTGGCAATTGGCGTTATGTCATTTGCATACTGGAGGTTGTTGCTAAGCCTTCTTCCAATCCTGCTGCTACATATCAGTTAGAAAGTCCACTCTAGATATCAACCCTGAAGAACTGAAAATGGAAACAGAAACTGACTCTGTGCGCAGGGTTCAAAGCAGCGCTATTCACAATATGTCAAAAGTGGAAGCAACCCAAATGTCCCCCCCAAAGGGTTAAATGGGTAAAGGCGTCCTGCTGTATAGTTGGGCTGCTAACTGTAGAGACACAGTTTGAACCTCACAGCCACTCTAAGGGATAAAGATGAGATTGTCTGCTCCCATAAAGACTGTCCGTCTCAGTCCATGAATCCCTGAATTGATTCAATGACCATTACTTTGGGTTCGGGTTGGATTCACAAAATAGGGCACACCATGGAACATCATTGGGCCTCAATGGGAAATGGGATTCTAATAGCACAGTGATTCTCAACCTGTGGGTCGCAACCCCTTTGAGGATCACATGACCCTTTCACAGGGATCACCAATGCATAACAGTAGCAAAATGACAGTGATGAAGTAACAACGAGAATCATTTCATAGTTGGGGGTGAGGATCACCACCACTATAAGAGGAACTGTATTAAAGGGTCGTGGCATTGAGAAGGTTGAGAACCACTGCAATAGTGTGTTTGGACATGGATGAATCTTGACAAGGTACCGGGTGAAATTAAGTCAGATGCTAAAGAGCAAATGTGCAGGGATTCCACATGCATGCTTTCTAGACAAAGGAATTCATGGGGACAAAGGGTGGAACAGAGGTCATCCAGGAGCAGAGAGGGGAAGACTGGGTACCAACATCTCGGTGGAGTCCCTGCTTAGGGTGATGAAGATGTTCCAGAAATCAAGAGTAATGATAGCTGTGCCATATAATGACTGCACGTATTGTCACTGAATCTTACACTTAAAAAAATAGTCTCAATGATAGACTTTATTCTCTGTATATTTTACCACAAAATAAAGGAAAGGGAGATAAATGTCCCTCCTGCCTCCCTAGTGCCCACATCCGATTGAACTCTACAAGACCATCCTTAAGAAAGCCAGGGAACTGAGACTCATTTATTGTTATTAGACATGTCTGCCGAGGAGTCATGTGGTCTACAGGTAGTCATTTTGCCTCATAGGGGTCTCGGATTGCGCATCTGTAAAATTACAAGGTTTGACAGGTTATATTCAAAGGACCCTTCCACTAAGACTTTCTTAGCTCTGGTGAAGCATTGATTAAAATATGACACAATTATGATTTCTCCATAACCCTAGATGCTCTCCATTCACTGGGAATTGGAATTTTCTGCTTCTCTCCTCCTTGAGATATTTGTTTTGCTGTTGGTGTGGGTGTCCCAGTGATCCCTGAGCAGATGAGAGCACTTCTTGCTAAAGCCACACAGGTGATTCTTAGAACCTCCCCAGGTCTCATCTGTTGAACTATCTTTGTGTGGGCTGGCATGAGTCAGTGAACCCTTTGCACCACAAACCCGGATAGCAGTTCGTTATGTTAGTCCTGGGGTCATTGTCACCATCACCATCACACACCACATTGTTGCAGTCATTGGGTATCTTGCATCTTCTGGCCTAAGGAGGAGCCCTGGTGGTGCTGTCCCAAGGTAAGCATTGGGGGGCTAACCCCAAAGTCCAGGGTCTAACCCCACCAGCTGCTCATCAGTAGAAAGATGAAGCAATCTGCCTGTAAAGTCTTGGAAACCCTGTAAGGGGTGGCTATGAGTCAGTTGGTGGTGGTATAATTTTCAAGCTAGAGGAGACACCTGATGATGACAGGTGTTTAGTTTGGGGCTGATAAGTTCAAGGTCAGTGCCAGTCCTGCTAGCTTCTCAGAGAGAGAAACATGATGGTCACTCCTCCTATGAAGACGGATAGTCCCAAAATGCTATGGCATCCTTCTACCCTGTTCCATAAGATTATTATGAGCCAGAATCAACTTGATGGTCCTGGCTTTGTTTGTTTGGGTTTCTTCCCCAATCTAAGGGGCTCATCGTCTAGCACTTTTCCAGACAATATTTTGTGTGGATCATAGTGAAATCATTTGTGAGATAAGTCCAACCATCTTTGAAGCCTGACATGTCATCATTATAACACCTGGACTCCTCCGAGATGGTATGGTTTCCTTGAGTGACAGAAGAAGAGGCAAGATAGTCCAAGTCTGAGGGGCCTGACAATCCCATGTGTGACAGAGTAGAATGTCCCACAGGCTTCTCCTGCCTGCCATCTTTGTGGAAGCAGGTCACCAGGCCTTTCTTCTGCAGGGCCACTTTCGATCATCAGCTGAGTGCAAACTACCCATGCAGGGAACTGAAGATCAGTAAATGAATGCATCATCTTTTCAAAGACTTCAATGTATCCAACAATGACATTGTCCATGCTACTGTGGGGTCACAGTGAGGCTCATCTGACGCATCCTGACACCATATGTCAGATGAGAAATGCCCCAACAGGATTTCTTTCTGTAACCTTTATGGGAACAGGATGCCAGGAGCTTGTATCTCAGAGTCACTAAATAGGGATCAGGGTTGTACCACCAACCATTCAGTTAGCACTTGAGAGCTGACCTAGCAAGGGTTTTTAGACTATAAGGTAAAAAGAAAGAAAAAAAATATTGACCTTTACTGGTGGTGATGTATTCATGATGTCAACTTCCTGATTGGGATGTAGGGGTGGAGTCTAGGCTGTTAATCTGGAGATGGCTAATGAGTAGCCAATGAGGCCTCTGTGTGGGCATGGCTTTCTCCTAAGAATTAGGGGAAGTCTCATGGTATGGAGAAGAGAGACTTGACTCTCGTCTCCGAGATGATGAACTCCTGACAAGATGAGATGATAGCATGCTGATCAATCCTTATTCCTGGAGAATGGAGGAGCTGGAGGAGAATTCATATGGGCTTGCCCTGATGGAACCAGACCTCTGGGGGCCACAGAGAAACCCCTGCCTGTGCTGAGATGCTTCTACCATCCATGGACACTGCTGATGGACTCTGAGTCCGGGAAATGAGGAGCCCTGGTGAGATCCCTGCCAGTGCCTGGACACCTCTACCCCAGCTGGATACACAAGACTCTGCACCCACTGGCCTGTGACTTCGTGAGTTGGAAGGAGACTTTATATTGGTATAGAACACACCTTCGGTTAATTCTGACCCATTGTGGGCCGACATATGGTTTCAGAGGCTGCAAATCCTATTGGAAGCAAGCAGGCACATCTTTCATCCTCAGAACTGATGGTGGGTCTACACAATCTACCCCAAGAGGTTAGGTTCAAACTCACTCATGGATTCAAACTCACATGTCACCCCATCTGCATGAGCACGCTGGACACTGACTCATGAAGGCAGGAGCTCTGACGCGGTTGCTGTGTGGCACTGGTGAGGAGCACTGAAGAGAGCATAGGCTGCTGAAAGGATGAGCTGCTCTGCCTTGGAAGAAGGACAACCAGAGCGCTCCTTAGCTGCACAGATGGAGAGATTGTGTCTCCCCTACTTTGGACATGTCAGGAGAGACCAGTGCCCAGGAAAGGACATCAAACATTGCAAAGTGGAGGGGGGTGGGGAGTGGAAGACAGGAAGGTCCTAGAGGAGAATAATTGATACAGGAGCCGGATTAAGGGGCTTAGGTATAGGAACCATTGTGAGGACAGCTCAGAGCCGAGATGTGTTTTGTTCTGTGGTTCATTGGGTCACTATGGGTCAGAACAGACTCGATAGTACTTAACAACCATGATGTTCATAATCCCAGGTTTACCCAGCAGTACCACCTGGGCGCCTGATGGCTCTTGTCCTTTGGGTGAAGACTGCAAGGTAACCTCTCTGTCACTTCATCCCTTGCCCTGCCAACAGCACCCCCTGCTGATGCAGCTGTTACTTGGGCTCATGGGATTTGCTGGCCTTGCAGAGAAGCACCTGTATTGCAAAAATGATGATGGGTTGGGGTGGGGGGGGGGAGCATGATTGTGTCCCTGTCTTTCACAGTCTGTCCATCCTGCCATGACTAAGAGCTTATTGATGAACCTGGCAGCCCAAACCAACCTTTTGACAAGGCACCAACAAAGCAGCACAAAGTGTTTCTTTGTTCTTTGTGCCCTAGAGATGTGGGGATGCCATTGCAGGAAGGAGACCCGTTCCAGGTGGGGCTGTCTGTGGACATGGCTCCCAGTAGATCAGGAGCTCAGGATGCAGCAGCTGGAGAAGCCGGGGGGGCGGGCAGCGGGGGGACCAAGCCAGGAGAAGGACACAGCAGGCAGAGAAAATTCAATGCATCAATCCCCCCCCCCAAACTCACTGCCATTGAGTCTATGCTGATTCACAGTCACCCAACAGGACAGGGCAGATCTGCTCCCATGGGTTTCCAAGATGGTAACTCTTTATGGGACAGAATGTTGCCTCTTTCTCCTCCAGAGCAGCTGGTTGTTTTTGAACCACTGACCTTATGGTTAGCAATCCAACAGGAAAACACTACACCACCAGGGCTCTGGAATGGGACAAACCCTGAGAACTAAACCCACTGTCAGGGATTGAGTGGAGTGGGGGTTTCTGAAGCTGTCTATCTTTACAGAAGAAGGCAGACTCATCTTCTCTCGTGGAGCAGCTGCTGGGTTTGAACAGCTGAGCTTGAGGCTAGCGGCACCATATTTAACCTACTTCTCATAGGGATCCCCAAATACTGCCACTGCCAGGGGGTGGGCCAAGAAGAAGCGGGGAGACTCTGGCAGAGACCACCAGGGAGAGGAACAGGTAGGCTGTCCAATAAACACCAGTGGCAAAGAATGCCCAGCTAAAAGATACTTCCACTCCATAGTAGAGATGGAGACGACCCCCAACAGCCACCCAGAAATCCTGAAGCCCTTGCTATGCCAGAACTAGGCTTCCCAAAGGAAGACAGGTTAGGTGTCTGCTCTCAAGGAGTGTACCCTCTTGTGGCAATAGACGGATACAGAAATGGAAGATGAAGGTCATTTCTGGTACACACGTGGCTTGGCAGAGTGGACTGGATGAACACCCAGGGTGGGGACAGAGGGATACTGAATGGACAGAGGTGGTAGAGGTGAGCTCCCAAAGAAGGCAGTGAGACTACTTGTGGCACCCAAGGTCAGACCCCCAGAGAAAGGAGAATGATTGCGTGGGTCTGACGTGAGGAAGCAGAGCGCGGCCTCCAGAGAATCTGAGAGGTGTTCCTCCTACCCAGACAGGTGATGAGGGAAATCTGTTGGGAGACATAAGTGGAACAGAGGATGCAAACATAGTGGAGAGCTTGCAGTTTATCCCAAGAGAAATGGAAAACTATGGAAGGGGTCCACTGTAGCAGTGATATACACCATTCAGACTTCCAGTAAGTCCCTTCTCTTCCTGCAGGGGGCAGAACAAGTGGAGGAGAAGCATGGGGCTAGGGGATGTGTGTTAGACCGGGTTGACTAGGAAAACAAATCCAGAGGTGCTCGTGTGTGTATGTGTGTGTGTAAGAGAGAGTTTCATACCAAATAGCAGTTACATATTAAGAAAACATCCTGCCCAGTCCAGATCAAGTCTATAACTCCAATATTAGCCCATATGTCTGATACTAGTCCATACATTCCTCTTCAGACGCATGCAGTGCATGCAATGATGCTGAATGCAGGAAGATTACAGGCAGTGAGTGGAAAGTCTTGTGGATCCTGTGATGATGGAAGCATCTCCAGGACTATGGTTTCTATCAGCATGGCTCCCAGTGGTTTGTCAACAGGAAGGTGAAGCAGAGAAGAGAGAGTGTGTGTTCTACCTCCAGGGAAGAAGAGGAGAAATCCCAGAATCCTCATGAGGTTCACACACACAAGGCGAGATCATAAGGCTGTGACCTGTTTGACAGACTAGACTCCACCGCTTCATTATCAAGTTATCAAGTTGACTTGAATTTGTGTAACTACCACAGGATGCCCTTGAGGATTTAAGGGACCTTGTCAACCTGCATGTAGGGTTGATTTGGGGACATAGAACTGATAGGGCTCGTAGATGGACAGAAAGGGAAAGAAAGAGAAGCCAAATCCTAGGTTATTGACCCAGTTAGATGATGGTGATGCCATGTAAGGACATTGCAGCGTTTGAGGTGAATGAACCTTTCTAAGGGAAAAGCGATCATTCTGCATCACTGTTTGAGATTTCTATAAAACACCTTTATGGAAAATTGGAATAGGCAATTAGATTTATTAGCCTGGAGCTCAAGATAGAGACCCAGAGTAAAAAATACATATATAAAATCCAACACACACAAGTTATAGATGGGCAAGATGATGAGATAGGAGGCCCCATGCGTGGGTACTGATCCGACAGCAATTTACAACAACCCTTCTGTCTCCTACAGAGAGATAAGTCAAAAAGGATTGTTCAAGGTCATAACTCACTGCTATTGAGATGATTCCAACTCAGAGCCCTTCTCTAGGTCACAGGGGAACTGCCTTCTGTGGGTTTTCTGAGACCATCAATCTGTACAGTAAAAAGAAACCAAAAAAAAAAAACCCAAAAAACTAACCCCAAGCACCCTCATCTTTCTCCCACACAGAGATTGGTGGTTTCAAACTGGTGACCTTGTGGTTAGGATAACCACCGCACCCAAGGGCACTGTGCTTGGTAAAGAAGAAGGGCAGCAGAAAAAGAGGAAAGGCCACAACCGGATGGAGTGACACAATGGGCTCCAACATACAGAACCTTCATAAGGACGACATAGCACCAGCCAGCAATCCCTTCGTTTGTGCCTCAGGTCACTATGGGTCCTAACTAACTTGACTGCACAGAACAACACTCCACTTCAGAGCTGCCCCCCTATGTCCAGAATATAACAGACCCAGCAGATCTCCCCAGAAGCCGCTGCTTGGCTGGGAGCTTCTTTTGGAAGAGCCTTGAAGGAAACATCACAGGTGCATTCCTGAGAGAACCAGTCTGCAGCCATCCACTGTTGGCTGAAATGCACTGAAACATGGTTTGGTTGGACTGCACCAGTGATTCTCAAGCTTCCTCATGATGTGATCCTTTAGTACAGTTCCTCATGCTGTGGTGACTCCGTCCACCATAAAATTATCTTCGTTGCTACTTCATTTTGCTACTGTTATGGATCAGGAAACAGTTATGAAAGAGTCGTTCACCCCCCCCCCAAAAAAGGGGGGTCATGAACCCCAATCTGAGAACTGCTTGACTTCACCACCTGCATGTGGACTCTGGAACCCTAGCAACAAGCCTTTGTGATGCCCCCTCCTCATCTACAGGGGTTCTGAGAAAGCAGCTGTGGGACTTGAGTCTCTATGTTTCCAGGGAGCCTTGAAATAGATGGAGAAATATCTTCTTTCTCTGAGCACCGGGAACAGAGAGCCCAGCCATATTCCTGTTTCCTTTCTGAGTAATAAGGTACCATTTCATATCTCGTGTTTTCATTAGTCATAGGCTCAGGGCGGTATCCACCTCCCACAGCAGTGGCTTGCTCAAAACAAGGTACTTAGCAGATGTTAAGAAATGACTCTGGCCTTTAAGATCCCAGACACTATCTCTTTTGATAATCAGACACCATCAGCTTTCTTCACCACATGTACATATGCACACATTTGACTTCAGCAATCATATCAGGGAGGTGGGCATACAATGATACGTTTTTGTTGTTGTTCTACGATGCCTGATACCTGATCCTATCAATCCCTTGTGGTCACACAAGCTGGCGTGCTTCTTCCTCGTGTGCCTTTTTTTTTTTTTTTTGGCTTCTGAGTCAGATGGCTGCTTGCTTATTTTCAAGCCTTTAAGACCCCAGATACTATGTCTTTTGATAGCCAGACACCATCAGCTTTCTTCAACATTTTTGCTTATGCACCCATTTGTCTTCAGCAATCATGTCAAAAAAGTAAGCATCAGGGAATGCCAATTTAATAGAACAAAGTGTTCTTACACTGAGGAAGTACTTGAATGGAGGCCCAATGCCCATCTGCTGCCTTAATACTAAACCTATAAGTATATGCACATATATCTGTTTCTCCATCACCATATATAAATATATTCACCTATGTACATGCCTGTATTTAGATCTCTATAAATGTCCTTTGTCTCCTATTTCTTTCCTCTATTTCCTTTTACTTTCCTCTTGTCCTTCATTTGTGTTTCAGTCATTTCTTTCTGTTACATTACCCTTGATCAATCTCTATCAGGCCTCTCATACCCTCCTTGCCACTGATTTTGGGTCACTTGTTGTTCCCTTGTCCCTGGATTTGTCAACACCACCTCCTTTCCCTGACTTCCCTCTCTCCCATGTCGCCCTGGAACCATCAGTCCCATTGCTTTCTCCTCTAGACTGTTCATCCAGCCTATCTTATTGAGATAAACCTGCAGAGATAATAATATGCACCAAAAAAGACATTGCAAGATGAAGGGACAAAAGAAAACTAAACAATGAATGACAACAACAGCAAGCAATCATCTAGCTCAGAAGCAACAAAACCTACATGGAATAAGCACACAAACCTCTGTGATCATGAAATGTCAAAGGGATCAGGTATCTGGCATCAAAGAATTAAAAATTATATAATTGTAAATGAGTGGGAGTACGGAGTGGGGACTCAATGCCTATCTGTACAAAAAGGGCCATTCCCTTCCAGAAGAGTCATGGGGAGGAGATGAGCCAATCAGGGTACAGTATAGCAGTGATGAAACATACAACTTTACTCTAGTTCTTCAATGATTCCTCCCTCCCACTATCATGATCCCTATTCTACCTTACAAATATGGCTAGACCAGTGGATGTACACTGGTACAGATAGGACCACATAGGGAATTAACAACAGATGATTCCTTCAAGACTAATGATGAGAGTGGTGATACCAGGAGAGTGGAGGAAGGTGGGTCGAAAGGGGAAACTGATTACAAAAATCTACATATAACCTCATTCCTCGGGGATGGACAATAGAAAAGTGGGTGAAAGGAGACATTGGACAGTGTGTGATATGACATAATATAATTTACAAAGTATCAAGTATTCATGAGGGAGGGGGAAGCAGGGAGGGAGGGGGGAAATGAAAAGCTAATACCAAGGGCTTAAGTAGCAAGCAAATGTTTTGATAATGATGAAGGCAACAAATGTAAAAATGTGGTTGGCATACATACAATGGATGGATTCATGGATTTTGATAAGAGTTGTATATGCCCCTAATAAAATCACTTTAATTTTAAAAAAAGAAAGTAGATGTCTAGAAAAAATGATATATACAAACATGCCTGATTCAATTAATGTATGGACTGTGGTAAGAGTTGTATGAGTCCCCCAAAAAATGATTTTAAAAAGAAAAAGAAATGATTCTGGAGTGTTTAACTCAAAGTGATCTTATGTAGGCTGACACCATGCACACATCCTAAAATGAAACATAATTTCCATCAAGTCAATTCCAGCTTATGCTGACCCCACTTGGGCCCCACTGGAACTGTGTTTCAGAGGGTTTTCAACAGTTCATCATTCAGCCCTCAAGAGCAAACCATCTCACGGCCATTGAGTTGATGTCAATTGGACAGGGTAAAACTACTGTGAGTTTCCAAGGAAGCCTCCTCTTTCTCCTGAGGACCCACTGCTGGTTTCCAACTACCGATCTTGTGGATTGCAGACCAATATGTAACCACTACACCAGCAGGACTCTTTAGGAGCTTCTGGGTGGACTCACCAACCCCCCCCAAAAAAAAAACCTTTGGATTGTCAGCCAAGTGGGTGGACCATTGACACCACCCAGAAACTCATGGAAATATTTGGTTTTGCAACAACCCACTGTGAAATAAACAATAGAAGACCTGGTGGCATAGAGATTCCCCATTGGTCTGCGAACCACAAGGTTAGGAGTTCACAGCCACCCTCCGCTCTGTGGGAGACAGACAAGCCTTTCTACTCACATAAAGAGTACCAGTCTTGGAAACCCAGAGCAGCAGTCCTCCCTGGTCTTAGAGGCTCACTATGAATCTGAAGGGACTCAATGGCCATCAGTTTATTTTTGATACTTTTCTGTTTGTTTTGCTTGGAAAAATGAAAGGAAAAGATAAAAGGTAGTCATGGTTGAATCGGACTCTGAGAACTGGGTAAAAACTTGTGTGGACAGCAAGTCCTGTCTGTGAAGGGAGGCGGGGAAGGAGATGGGTCAAGGAAAGGGAGGGATTCTTGTGCTCAGGAAACTGAACAGCATCCTGAAAGCACAATGAAACGAATCTCTTCCACTCTGAAGGAACACAATGGAGCAAGGCTGCTGAATGAGACACGATGCCGGACAAAGAGGAGTCTGTTCTCCATGAACTGTGACGGGCTCCAGGCACTTGGAGTTCCGTTTCATCTCCTGCCAAACAGGCAGTGTCTTCCATTTCATGCCCGAGTCCTCCCCACTGGCTGGGATGTCCTCTGCCATGCAGTCTTCAAGCTCTGATGGACCATGGGGATCAGCAAAGCCCTGAGCTGGCAGGAATAAGAAGAAAGGACCTGGGTTGGACAGTGACAGATCCCATGTGTCTCCACTGGATTGTGTTCCCGAGTGGGAGGGCCACAGATGCTCCTCTTACAAACTACAACATCCGGTCCTTACCCCTCAAGGGGAAAGAATGACCTGAAGCACCTGGGAAGCTTTGGTCCAGGGCAGCAGGGGCCTGCTGGGAGAGTGAGTGAATTTGGCAGGTCTGGGGTGAGAGGGAAAAGGGAGATGCACTGGGTGCATGCAAACTAGCTACCACTGCTTGAACCCCAACTCCAGGTGACCCCATGTGTCAGAACAGACCCGTGTCCCTTGAGGGCTTCAGTGACTGCTTTTTTCAGGAGCAACTTGTCAGCCCTTTCTTTCTAACCAGGGGCAAATCATGAGCACCAGCCTCAGACTCCCGTGGAGCCCTGACGGCAGATAGGGTGAAAAATTGGACTGCTAATCACAAGGTCAGCAGTTTGAAACCACCAGTCATTCTAAGGGAGAAAGACAAGACTTTCATCTTCCTTTAAGAATTACAGTCTTGGAAAGCCACCGAGACTGTCCTATCCTGTCTTATCGGGTCTCTATGAGTGGACATGAACTTGCTGGTGGTGAGTTTGGGGATTCTTATTCTGGATAATGAGGTTTAAAACACACACACACACACATACACATAAGCCAACCTCCCTCAAGGGCTTTCCAGCTCATAGAAATTCTCAAAAAACTGAGGTGGAATGGCCTTGTTTGGATATGAGAGGCATTTCAGGAGTACATATCCTCGTCTTTCTCCCCCAAAATAGGCTGATGGATTTGAACTGTTGACCTTGAGGTTAGCAGTCCAACTGGTAACGCACCACACCACCAGGAGTCCTTTAAAACACAAAGTGACCCTCACAGCAGAAACTGACGTGGTTGCTCAGCTACTTCCACCCAGTGAGTCCTTTCTTCCTAACCCTCAGTTTCCTTACCTCTCCGAGGGGATGGTCGGTGCATCCATTTCAAAAGCTGGTCGAGGATTCACGTGATTGGGCACCTAAGAATCTTCTTACCCCCAGCAGCCCCAGGTGGTACAAACAGTTTGCCTGCAAGGACTAATTCAAAACCACCCAAAAGACTGCCCTGGTTGGCTGCTTGCCCATATGTATCATAGTCAAGGAAACCCTTTGTTGCTCACGGAGTCGGTATGAGTCAACGCAACTCCACAAAAATTGGTTTGCTTGTTTGTTTGTTTGTTTGTTTGTTTTGTCTAGGTTTGGGAAGACCCTTATCACTCTAGTAAGAGAAAGGAAAATGTCACGTGTGGTAGTTGTTCCTGTTGTTGTTTCCACATCCACGGACAGTGAACATTCTGTATCTGTAGCAAAGCTTGGCATCGTCCACAGTCCAATATCCCTTCAACGTGAATGAATGAACTAGAACACAGCTGGGCACAGAGCATTGCAATGGTCCTCTGATGAAAAAGTCCAGCACCCAAGGATGAAGTTCAAACATGGCAGATATTTAGTATAGCTGCCATGTGTCCCCAAACTCACCTGGCAGTTCCTGCCCTCTGCCAGTGGCTGGCAGCCACACTAGCTCCACATGCTCCACTGAGCTCCTGGCCACACCTGAGCTTGCCTTGCAGCTGTGAGACAGCACCAGCCCCGACTCTGTCTTGGCCAATCTGCCTCAGAAGCAGGCACCACATACCAGTCAGTGGAGGCTGTGCTTTCCTACAATGCCGGAAAGAGGACGTGGAGATTCCAGGCTAAGGCGGAGTCGGAAGAAAGGCCTGGCAATCTTCCTGAAAACCAGCCAGTGCAACCTGATAGAATCACAGCAGTCTGAGCCTGATAGACCGTGGGGATGGTGCAGGGCAGGGTCAGGCAGTGAGCGTCTCATCCCATTGTGCATGGGGTTGCTGGGATTCCAACAACAGAAAACAAAGCTGCTTCTCACCGGTCCGCTCATGTACTGGGTCCCTGAAGAGAAACCTCACTGTCACTGAGTCAACGCGGACCCATTGACAACCCATACACAGAGTAGTTTCTGAGGCTGTAAATCTTTATAGGAACAGACATTCTTATCTTTCTCCTGAAGGGCAGCTGGTGAAGGCCTAATCCACTATGCCACCAGGGCTCCTCTAGGCTATGCCAAAACCACCACCATGAAGCCAATTCTGACTCAGGACCTTAACTCGCTGCCATCGCCAGTTGATGAAGGCTCGGGGGAACCCCACGGCAACAGAACAGAACAGTCCCTGCGAATTTCTGAGATTGGGAATCTGTACAAACTTGAAAGCCTCATCTTCCTCCTTTGGAGTGACTGGTGATTCCGAACTGTTCACCTGTATGTAAGGAGCAGGTAGCAGCCCAGAGCACTGCCCACCAGGACTTCTGACTCATTATCAAATCGGTTCTAACTTGTGGTGGCCGTGACCACAGCAGAAGGAAACGCTGCCCAGCCCTGTGCTGCCCCCACAATGGTTCTTACGTTTCAGCTCATGGCTGCAACCACGGAGTGCGCCCATCTTGTCTTCCACTTCTCCGCACTCCTGCTACTCACCAAGCGTGATCTCCTTTTCCAGGGACTGGTCTCTCCTGGAAGCTGGTCTCTCCTGGTCTCTACAGACTTGTAGAGGGAGGCCCTGTATAGGTTTCCTGGGGCTACACACTGTGATATGAAAGCAGACAGCCAAGGACCAGCTGATGGGTTTGAACTGCCAACCTTGCATCGAGGAGCTTTATGCATACCAGTCAGCACCACGGGGTGCCTCACAGCCGAGTTTAACCCAAGTGCATCCTTTGTGTAGCAGCAGAGTGAGGTGTGGATGGGGGCTGAGCTACACCCAGGAGAGGGTAGAAGAGAATGGGAGTGAAGAATGGCCTGGGGAGGGGGAGGGGCAGGAGCAGGACAGGAGCAGGAGCTAGATTTAGACTTTGCCCTGGGAAGACAGGCCCAGCAGTGTGTGAGCGCCTAGGGAGGGCGGATCCCATCTAGGCAGGAGGCGGTGCAGAGACGCGTGGAGAAGAGAGAGAGTGTGAGTGTGCCCGTGTGGGAGGGAGGCAGGCAGGAAGCAGGTGGTTGACTTGGCTACCTCCTCCTTGCCTCCCCCTCAGCTTGTAGCATACCGCCTTGCACTTTGCCGGTATTTAATGAATGCAATGTCTGTTAGATTATCACGATGCACTTTTTGGGGAGGGGAGTGACATGAGGCACATGCAAATATTTAATATACAACTCCATCTGAAGGCAGCTATTTCTGCACCGACCTAAAATACTACTTGCCTAGCAGCAGGTGGAAAGGTCTCCTCTCCTGGTAGAAGCCGGAGGAGGGTGGCCTGTGTGGGGAAGATGAGTAATTAATCACAGCACACTCAGAAGCCAAAGTCACTGCCACCGTGTTGGTTCTGACTCCTAGAGGCCCTGTGGGGTGGGACAGACCTGCCCTTGTGGCTTCTGGGACTGTAGCCTTCTACCTCGGGTCCATCCCAACTCAGAGCCACCCCATAGGACCCCATACAACTGCCCCCATGGGTTTCTGAGACCGCCATTCTTTACAGGAGCAGAAAGTCTCATCTTTCTTTCATGGAGCCACCGGGAGGTTTGAACAGCTGACTTTGCAGCTAGCAGCCCAATGCCTCACCTACTAGCCAGACAACAGCAACAAAAAATCTCAAAGCACACTCAGTGTGATGGTTAGACTCACCTATAGTCAAGTTTCCAAAGCTGTAACTCTTTATAGGTGTAAAAAGTCTGAATTTTCTCCCAAGGTGCCGTTCAACTATTAGCCAAAGGGTTCATGGTTCAAATTCGCCCAGATGTGCATCAGAAGATAAGTCCTGGGGACTTGCTTCCAGAAGGTCAGGGCTACGAAGACCCCATGGGAAAGTTTAGTCTCCACAAGTGGGGTCACACTGAGTCAGGGTGGACTCAACAAGGATGCACACCAGATCCTCGATCCATTTTTCTATCGGGGTTCCTGCTGGTTTGCTATTCATTTGAGACATCCCGTTGGTTTGAGATAGCTTGTGGACTAGTCCAGAAATGATTCCTTTGACTGTTGTGGACACTGGAAATATCTTACCCTGGACTTCCATCTATTAAGTTTTCATCTGAGATGTCTACTCTATGCAAAAAGAAGGGATGTATTAAGTGAGCTCAGAAATATAGTGGACAACACATTTCTAAGGTGGATAATGGATTGGATCTTGGCCATGTTGATTGGGGGATAGGGGTTGAAACTTTGATAGATGGAGTCTAAAGGGGAAGATATGATCAGGGATGAGAATGGCGGAGAGGGTCCTCTTGGGAAAGGTATAAATGAGGACCAGTAAATGAGCTATCATTAGCATCAGTGAGCTGTTTCTTGAAGGGAAGCGTCGACCCCACAGAGCTAAAACTAGGAACAGTGACATCCTGACTTGAACCTCCAGTCTTTCTATGGTGGTGATAGACATTCTGCAGAGAAGAGTCTAGAAACTGCACCAAGTATGCTTGGAGCAGAGAGAGACTGGATGCCAGAAGGCCTGGTCATAGGAAACCTGGTCCTCCAAGCTCCTTGATCTGCACACCATCAGTTAAAATGAAGAACGCACGCCCTAATCTAGGTGCATCTATCAGTGTACTCATTGATATTCTTTGTGGTTGCTCCTAGTTGCTGTATAGTTGGCACTAAGAAACAGTGACCCAGATGCAACAGAAAGAAATACTGCCTCATCCTTAGAAAGAACTTTATATCAAATAGTAATTGTCTAGTAAGATAACCCTGTCCAGAACAAGTCCATAACCTTGATATCAGCCCATATGTCCTAGATCAGTCTATCAATTCTTCTTCAGACTCATGCAACCATGCAATAATGCTGAATGCAGAAAGATCACCAGCCAGTGGGTGCAACGTCTTATGGGTCCAGTGGCGGTGGAAGCATCCTCGGCTACCTTGGGTCCCCACGTGGTTCTTCCAGCTCCATGGGCCTGGCTGCCTTCAGCATAGCTCCGTGTGGTTTGTCAAGAGGAATGTCTCACAGAGACACAAAGCAGAGAGAGGAAATGTATCTGGCCTCTCCAAATTAAGTCATCTACACTCCGACTCTTTGCAAATTGGCAGGAGATTATATAACTGCCACAATTCTGGACTCAAAATAAATAAGACAAAAGACTATACCACCTTATCACCTGTTACGCTGAATTTGCTTATCTGTATTAACAAAATAATTGCTCCAAAATGCTAGGGAAAGCATAAGAGAATTGCTAGGAGAGTTCTAATTCATATACACATTGGCTTACTCCAACCAATAAGGTTTTAAATAAGCCTCTATGGTCAGTGGATGGCTGCAGGCAAGTGCTCTCAGTATCTCACTTGTCTTTGTCTGCTTAGGACGACCTCACAGTAGAAGGTCCAATCAGAACAGTGGCTTCTGAGAGCATCCACCTGGCCAGGTAAATCCAAGGCACAGAGGTCACTTCAGAAGTTCATCGTTGTGATGATTTAGGGGTCGTTTGTTTCTCTTTTTGGTTTGGTTTGGTTTTTCACTCCAGTGAGATTGTTCTGATAGATTTTCCTAAAGGACACAAGAAGATCATCAGGGTTTGTTAGGAAGAATGTTTAAGAAAACTGAAAACTGTGTCAGTGAGAAAAAGGCCAGGGAAATGGTCCCATGTCCCCCACCATCACAATCATGCCCCTGCCCCCTGCTTATTCTTCAAGGCAGTGTGGGCTATGCTTTGAGCATTTCATTGAGAAATCTTCCTCTATCCACTCTATAGGCCTGATCTCGCTCCTTCAGACTTCTTTTTGGTTTCCCTAACACTCCAGGACTAGGTCAACACAGGAACCGGTTTGAGTCCCCGGAGGATGGGACACCTGAAGAGGGGATCGCTCATCGTGAGTAGATTATGAGCCGGCTTCCTAAGAAGATCAGCAGTTCACAGTGCCCGCTGAAGAAAGACAGGTTTTCTGCTCTCATACAGATGTGCGGTCTTAGGAACTCACAGGGTCATTTCTCTGTCCTGGGGGTGGCTCTGAGTCACAATGGTTTCCATGTTTGTTTTCATCCAGGAGCACAGAATGTGGGGAGAGAAGGTTTAAAAACAAAACAAGCAGACGCCCTAGCATCAAGTCAACGCTTACTCATGGTGATCCTATTGGACAGAGTAGAAGGTCCCTATAGATTTCTAAGAATGTACATTTTTGTAGGAGTACAAGGCCTCATTTTTTTCCCTCGGAGCGGTTGATGGTTTTGAAGTGCTGACCTTACCAGTAGCAGCTGAACTCATAACCACTACACCAAATACTGCTCTCAGATATGTCTGGGTAGGCCTAGATGGAAGATGCAGGGAAAAACACAGCTTTGCATTTTCATATTTTTACCTATAATAAGGGTCTCTACATTTTTTTGGTATCAATACCTTTTGACTTCCCCACACACATCCTTTGAAGGAACTTTTCTAGTTCCCTTCAAAGTTATTAGCATATATGTACGCAATTCAGAATTTGGGCCATCCAAAAATAGTTCAGCCATCAGACCTTTAAGCCTAATTCCATATTTATATCAAGGTCATCTGCTGCCATCCCCAGGAGGCCAAACCTGGCTTCAAATAACACCAGGAAGGAAGGGAAATCAAGGTTTCCAGCACAGTTCGGGTAGCCTTGTCTCAATGACAGCCTGTCAACCCAGGTTGGAGGCGAGAAAAGTTAGATTGCTGTGGTGGTTAGATTTTATGCTAATTTGGTTGAGCCTGGATATGATCTAACCGGGAGAGATCAGTTCTATCATGGGCTCTTCTGTGAAGCAGCCAAGCAGTTCGTCTGGTCAGTCTTCAGACAGGTAAGGGAGGTTTCCTAAAGGGTTTGGCCACCTCTTACGACAGACTGATAGATGCAGACACTAGTTCTCTCCAACTGCTGGACTGTGCATCTAGTTTGTTGACTTCCTGTTCTCTAACCTGCTGATCTCTAAAGCCATCAACTGGCTGCTCATTTTAGAGTCATTGGGCTATCTCTGATTCCTTCTGCTCAGCCTCCACCAGCCTGTGTTCTTCCTGCTTCATCTACCTCTTCGTATTTGTCAACCGTAAGAGTCAATAGAAGCCTTCAGCTTACACCTGACTCATGGGCCTGAATCAGGCTGGATTGACTCACATCTGCAACAGGGTGAGCCCTTTCTTAAGAGAAGTCTCTTTATCCATACACACACACACACACACTCATCACTGGTTTGAATTCTACAGACAGTCCAGCCTAACGAGTTGCAAGATTAGCATTGTCCATTCTGCCAATGGATAGTAGTGTGTCAGGAGACATAGGGTAGCTTTCAATAATTTGATCAAGCTGACAATCCCAATGGATTTATATTAGGACCCGTGTCCCACAGGGTTCGTGTTCTGTCATTTCCATCTAATGTTCTTGTTGATAATGCCTCAACATGAGATAATGGGTGGCCATATACAACAGAGCAAAATTCTGCCCAGTCCTAAGTCACTTTCATGGTTGTTGGCATGACTGAGTCCATTGTGGTCTTCCAACAGAGGGAACCCATCTTCAAGCACTCTGTTGGACAATGTTTTCTTGAGGTCCATAAACTTTTAATTGGCTAATTTTCAGAAGTAGATCACCAGGCCTTTCTTGTTGGCCTCTTTCAAACGGGAAGAGCCGCTGCCCCCTGCTCACCGTAGATGACCCCACTGGCAATTGAAATACAAATGGTGTAGTTTCCACTCTCATGAACACACACAGCCCACACAGTGTGACACACTGATAAATGGCAGGGGTGGTTCCCACATCCCCTTAAAGACTATGCAATGAATAAAAGCAGGACTATTCCACCGCCTCTTGCCTGTGCCCCCATCCATCATATGGAGTCAAGATTGCCATGAGGATAACAGCTATTTGAGATTTCAAATATTTCTGCTTTTTGTTTTCAATCATCCATGTTAACATTGACTTTTCTAATCAATTGAGAGACTCCGTCTCAAAGATTGGACGGATTATTTGCAGAAGGAGGTGCTGGGCAAATGTATCAGTAAATAAACAGGTAGCTATAAGGAAAGGAATCCCTGATACCTGGCCTCCGTCCAAGTGGGTGATTTAACTTTCAAATGACAGATCAGGGAACACATGGTAATGAGGGAGCAACCAGTCCATCAGAGCAGATGCCACACATGCTATAGATCCGATGGCCCAGAGGACAGCCACTAAGCAGACGGAGACACACAGGTGAGATGCACAGATTGGAAAACTCCAGGAAGCTGAGCAGCTCAGCAGGAGGCCTGAGCTGCAGGGGGCTGGTCCCAGGATGCTCTGCCTGTTTTCTCAGCTCATCGGCCAGTCGTTATAGCTTGGGCAGGCATGCTTCTGACTCCGTCCCTTTGAGATCCTGAGCATCTCATCCAATGAGCTCATGAACAAACACTGGACCTCATCATTGCTTTTTCAGTGCCCCCAGAATGCAACACTGCCCCATCCTGCGACATCTTCACCATGGTTCTTATGTTTGAGCCCGGGGTTGCCACCGCTGTGTCAATCTGCTTTGCCAAAGGCCTTACTCTTTTTCAGGGGCCTCCACTTTACCAAGGATGCTGCCCTTCTCCAGGGACCAGTCTCTCCTGATGTCCAAAGCACATGAGACCAAGTCTCACCATCCTTGGTTCTAAGGAGTAGCCTGGCCATCCTTCTTCCAAGACAGAAGTGTTTGTTCTCTTGGCAGCCCATGGTATTTTCAGGATTTTTCTCCAGCACCCCTATCCAAATGCATGGATACTTCTACAGTTTTCCTGATTCATCGTCCCAACTTTCATATGCATTCTCCTAGGAACATACCATGACTTGGGCCAGGCACACCTTCGTCCTCAAAATCACCTCCTTCCATTTCAACACTTCGGAGGGGTCTTATGCTGCAGATTTATCTGACGCAATGTATTGTTCGACATCTTGACTGTTGCTACCATGCACATTGATTGTGGATCCAAGTCAGGTGACATCTCTGACAAATTCAGCTGTTTCTCTCTTGATCACAGCGTTAGCTATTGGTCCCGTTGTGAGGATTGGGGTTTTCTTTACAGTGAGTTGTAATCCATACTGAAGACTTCATCAAGTCTTTGCCCACTCCTAGTCGCCCCATGGGACAGTTGTCTGTGCTGTCAAGACTCTTGGTGGCCCTGTTGGACCAATTAGATGGATCTGGCATGGTTTCAGATTTGATAAAGTAGAGAAACAGTGGAAAAGAAAGGGGAAAGACCCTCAGCAAGATGGATCTGCACCTACAATGGGCTTAAACATAACAATTGCAAAGATAGCGCGGGACTGGGTAAAGTTTCATTCTGATGCCAAGAAGTCACTATGAATTAGAAGGAACTCAAGGACACCTAGTAATCTTTAAGGCAGCAGGTCACCAAGCCATGCTTCCACAGAGGGGCCAATGGACTCAAAGGAGGCAACCTTTGGTTGCCTGAGCACTTAGCCAGGCAACGAGGGCTTCTTCCGTGAGCCATTCCAAAACTGAATCCCACCCACTACAGTCAAGTTAGTTCCCACTCACGGTGACTCTGGAGGACAGAGTAGCATGCCCCCACAGGGAGGTTGCAGGCCTGTCCTCTTTACAGAAGCAGGCTGACTCATCGTTCTTCTGTAGAGCAGCTGCTGGGTGGGTCCAGCCACCATACTTTCAGTTAGCCAGGACCACGCATGACTCCCATCATTAGTCACTGTTGTTGTAAGATACCGGTTCTTAGCAACCCTACTCACAGCAAAAGGAAACAGTCCTGCACCATTCCTTCCCATGGTTCTTATGTCGGAGCCCACTAATGCAGCAATGGTGTCCATCTCACATAAGCAGTGAGAGATCAAACGCACTACCAGAAAATCAATTCTGACTCATAGTGGGCCTGGTGGCTGGAGAATAACTGCCCTTTGAGGTTTTGAGTAAACCCTCATAGGAGCAGACAGTCTCATCTTTCTTCCTCAGAGAATCTGGTGAGTTCAAACTGTTGACTTTGCAGTTAGCATTCCAACACATAACCTACTTCACTGCCAGGACTCTTGGTTGTTGTCATTGTACATGCCTATTTCTTTATTTTGCTTAACGTGGGGCATTGTTCCCCTGCATTCAACTTCTGAAAACTCAACCTCTGAAAACCCTCCATAGCAGAGTTCTGCTTTGACAGCCCAGGTGGTCCCATGCAAGTCAGACTCCCTCAACAGTAACTGGATTTTTAGGCCCAATCAATGCTTCCAGGAGTCAAATCCACCTCCGTGCCACTTCTGCTGAACCCTGGAGCTTGTCAGGTCCTCAGAGCCTTCCCTCTGCACTTGACAGGTCTTCACATCTTCCCTGAAGCCTGTGATTGGTCTGCCACATATCATCTCTGGGCTAAGCATCCCCATGGAGTCTTAGAAGCTGACTGGACTCGCTATCCTGGGGGAGATCTCATTTTACAGATGGGCAAGCCTCAGCATGCCAAGTTCATGTTTTTACAAAGTCATGCAGCTACAGAAATGTCTGGGCAGCAGGGGGCAAAATGGCCTGTTCTCAGAACCATATAGTAATCACATCCTACCATGAATTAACTTCCCTCTACTTCACATGTTACCATTCACAATAGGACATTGCATCTGTTGTCCCATTGAAAATCACTCCCCAATAGGGTTGTTGTTGTTGTTGTTGTTGTTGTTGCTGTTGTGTTAGGTGTCATTGAGTCAGTACTGACTCATAGCAGAACAAAGAGACACAAGATGTACCCATCCTCATCCCAGAGGGCATGGCTCAGGTGCTGTCATATTAGATGTGGCCCTTTGGTATTAACTGGGAAAGTGTGAGGATGATGGTGAATTTTATGCGTCAATTTGATCAGGCAATGGTTCCTGGTGATCTAGTTGGTGCTCCATGATATAATCTACTGCAATCACCATCCATAATATGATATGCAATTCAATCACTTTCCAAAATGTACTTTAACACAACAGGGGCAATCAATCCATTCAAAAGAGTAGGCCCCGCCTCTAGCCAAGTGATTCTCAACCTGTGGGTCTCGACCACTTTGGAGATCAAACAATCCTTTCACAGGGGTCTCCTGATCCATAACAGGAGCAAAATGTGATGAAGTAGCAATGGAAATAATTTCATGGTTGGGGGTCACCACAACATGAGGAACTGTATTAAAGGGTTGCGGCATTAGGAAGGTTGAGATCCACTGCTCTAGACCATCAATGTGGATTTGGGGTATCTCTATATACATTCCACTCTCTCTGTAGCCTGACCTACAGATCTAGAATGGAAGCCTACAGGGATCCCTAGGCCACCCACAACCCATGAACTTACAACTTGGCAGTACCCACAATCACATGACGTAGTTCTTTGAAGCACATCTCTCCCTTTCTTTTCTCCCCTTCCCTTCCTTCTTCTACTTCTTCCTCCTCCTTATTTTGCTTCCTCTTCCTCCTTGGTTCTCTCCTTCTCTCTCTCTCTCTCTCTCTCTCTCTCTCTCTCTCTCTCTCTCTCTCTCTCTCTTTCTCTCCCTCTCTCTCTTTCTCCCTCCCACTCACCCTCCTTCCCTACTTACTTACCTATCAGCCTACCTATCTTTATGTTAATCACTGATTCTGTAGTTCTAGACCAGGGATGAGGACTCTTTCTTCTGCCTAGGAACCCTTGGATATTTTTAACACCATGCAGAACTAGCAACTTAAAAATTGGCCTGTTATATTTGGTCAAACATTTACTTAATGGATCCTTCAAATGATAACTGGAAGGGCTTCTCTTTGGTGAGATATTGATGATTTCTCCAGCCCTGTTCTAGAGAATGTTAAGACAGGTGTCAGGTTCACAGTTGGGA
>PVJH01017978.1:0-10059 GCA_004026705.1 Nesogale talazaci
TGTCTCATTGACTATGTGGATCATAACAAACTATGATTATTCTTGATAAAAATGAATGGGAATTTTATAAAGGTGCAATTCTATTCTGTCCTTTAGGGCTTCTGTCAGAAATGAATCAATGACCGTGGGTTTGAAATTGGTTTGCTTGATAGACATGTACTTTTTAAAAAGAAACAAACAATTACAAATATTATTTTATTATAGTCTTAGTAAACAATGATGCTTTGTTTTTAATACATAAAACATTTTAATATCACTCCTTTTACTTAATCTCAATCTTTTTTTTGCATTTCTATTTTAGTGTTTTATAACATATACATGGGGGTACCCTAAAGAAAGCAGATTTGTTTCAAAGCTAAGTATGCAGTTTCTTTATAAAACAATCATCACTTTCAAAGTACTCTCCATTACACTTAATACATGTGTCAAAACTGCAATTCCATTCTTGAAAATATTTTAAAACTCATTTGTTTGGCTGACTGACCTGTTTGGATGAGAACCTCCCTCATTTTTTTCTTCATCTCTTCTATGTCATCAAATCACTGTCCTTTCACATCTTTCTTCATTTGCTGGAGCAAAAAAAGTCTCATGGAGTGAGGTCAGGTGAGCAAGGTGCATGGCACAAGAGAGGCATGCTGTTTTGCGAGAAACTGGAGTGCTGACATGGCTGCATGATCAGGTGCATTGTTGTGGTGGCAAAACAAATCTTCCATCTGCCACAAGTCAGGCATTTGTTGTCACACACTATTATGTAATCTTTTTAGAACCTCTAAATAGAAAGCTTGATTAACCGTCTCACTCAATCAAACACAATCAAACAAACTCCAAATGTATTGCAAGTAAACATTTTCATCTATTTGGGAAGTTGACGGAGGTTTGTCATCAATTGACATTTCACAGTTTTAGAAACAACAAACAACTTGTACATTTGAGTTTTCCCCATAATGCTGTCCTTGTAAGCCACATTCAAAACTGTTTCTGGGGCATTTTTTCCTGGAAGGAAACAAAATTTTACAGCTACATGCTATTCTCTTAAATCAGCCATCACCAAAATCAAAGTTGAAGTGAAAAAAAAATCACTGTAACCAGAAAGAAACTTCCCTGGTGATGATGCTGAATGCATTCACTCAGAGAAAGTTGCTGAACGCTCACCTAGCAGAAAAAATTCATATTACAAAAGCTCCACCCAGATGACCTCCCCCCCCCCAATTTTTAGAGGTATTTTCTCCTATAGTATTTTAGTACAGTGGAACATTCATCTAAGTTGCACTTAATAAATGTATTTTCCGGTGTGTTAGGGTGGCAAGCAAGTGGCATGTAGGTCAGAAAGAGGAAAGATCAATATGATATACAGGACCTCAAAGGGAGGTAAGATTGAGTTCAAAACTACAAGTGAATGGAGCGAAAAATGGTAAAAGAAGATGCTTTAGTTAAGGACACCTTATGAACAAGTTCATTGAACAAAGGCTGAACTGAGTGTGCAGAAACGCAGTAAGGTGATGGGTCTGGGAAAGTGCCCTCAACTGAGAGGAAGAAAGCAAGCCACACAAGTTGCAAGTGGAGAATGGAGTATCTGAAATACAAAAACATACAAAATAGATTTGGTATTTAAAATAATAAGGCACCATTAAACATTCTTGAGCATTGGATTGTCAGATTGTTTTTGTGGTTGTTGTTTTGGTCTTTCACTCAACAAACATTCAATGAGCACTCCAAAGGATCAGACATAATCAAGGTGTTTAGAATATATTAATGAACAAATGAACCCCTCCCCTCTTACATCCCTATGATAATAGTTGTATTAGAGCGATTCTTAAGACTACTTAAGAATCAGCAACATGAACACCACAGATTTTAATGAGGGTCATTTTCTTTACCAAAGAGTCTTACAAAGCATTTTTAATTAATGCCACATAATTTTGGTGTTCTGATGACAGTCTGCCCGCAGAAATATATTGCTGTCAATTCAAGTAAATCCCTTAGGTTTGGATGTAAATGAAGTTTGCACTATAATTACAGTCATTGACCAACTACTAGTCACCTCGTTTATTTGTTCTTTTAATCCCAAGTGTTTTACAGACAAAAATTTATATGCAGAACTTCTGTTAGTCCCAACACTATGGGACAAGCAATCATTTATGAGTAACCCTTCTCAGCGAAATTTGGGTAAAGATTTGAATAGATTTTTTTCTTTTAGTTGACTTTATAAATATTTTAATTCTCAGACTATTATTTATGTTGTTTTCAGATTTGAAATTATTAGTTACTTTCTAGCATTTGTATAAGTTGAACACTTGGAGAGATAGGATAGAATACACTGCTATAATTTCTTATTAAGATAGAAGTACAAAGCAGATAGAAGCATGAAATAATTCTATTAAATAATTAAGGTGCATTTATTTAAATTCATACCTAATTCAGTTGATAATCTAATAGTTTATAATTAACAATTTAAAGTGTTGGTAAAATGTTTAACCAATTTCTTTTTATGCTTACCAAAAAATTACCTTTAATATAATAGAAAAATAAATTTATTTTGACTATAAAATTTACATGATTATTTGTGCTGTGCTATTGGTATTAATAAAAAATGAGAGATATAACCTTTCGCATCCAAATAAAATTTATTCTAAAAAATTTCTCAAAGTATTTAGTCTTTTCTCTTTTTAAAGTTTACAAAACTAAAATGTAGAGGCAAGTTTTCCTTACTGTATTAATCCATAAGTTATTGCACTGTAATATAGAAAATTTCATAATTTTCAAGGAAACAATTTAGTAGAAATATTTCCCAGCACTATCAGTATAATAAATACTACTAAATTGTACGCTTGAACATTAATTTACAAGTATTGTTTTGCATATATTTTTACAACCTTTCGAAGTCAAATCAAATAACTGAAAAGGTAATTTAAAAAAAATAACTTTAGCAGTGATGCCATACAAAAAAAATCAAAAAAAAGAAAAAGATAACTTTAACTACTTTCCTTTGTAGACTCTCCTTCAAAGTTCATAATAATCTTCTCTGAAGATGTCAAACATATCACTTACTATCATAGTTGAGACACTAAAAAGAGGTTCCTTTGTCCCAGATGATCAGGGTGAAGTCAAGATTTAAAGCCATTCTGTCTTCTTAGCTTAGCATTTTCTAATTCCCTCCATAGAAATCTGAGTCACGAATAATCTCAAATGCTTAGAACCTATTTTTAAAATGTATGTATACACAAAAGAAGGAATAAGTGCATACATTCTAGATTATGCTGAATATGTAACTCATGCTTAAGACTCAGGAAATGGTGTTTAGTGTGGTCTGGGTTATTGAATTAAAACTCTATTAAATAGTGCTCATTATATTCAAACTATACCTTCAATAAAAGTTAAAAGATGATTTGATCAAATTTCCAAATACCAATATTTGAAAAAAATTATTTCTAAGAGATAAGATCATGAGAATGGAGCAGTGGATAGGCATTGGACATCTAACCCCAGAAGTTGGAAAATCAAAGCCACAACTGCTCCAAGGGAAACAGGTAAGGCAGTTTGTTGATTTAGGGTTGTACAGTCGGGAAAACTCGGTGGGACAGTTCTATTCTGTCCCATAGGATAGCCATGAGTCAGCTTTCACTCAACCTTAGTCAGTCCATACACAGGGCAGTCAGCGTTTATGGAAAAGAGTGAGTGTGGCCCTGACATGGGGGATAAAGGAGTGGAGAAATGGAGGGATAAGTGCTAACAGCAGAAGAGCTGTTGCTGCATATGGGGCAGAAACATGTAGATGCCATCCTAAACAGTATGAATTATAAACAAGAAATGCTGAAGTCTCCATTGTAGCAAAGTTTTACTTCTTGAAATATAAGATGACCACTTGCTGCCAACAAATATAGAGAAAAATGATCTTGACTGTAGAAAATGATAGACTATGGAAAAAACTGAAAAAGATATAAATGGATAAATATATATAAAATATTATAATATGGTCACAATTTATAGAATATTATAACCAAATCTCATTATGCTAAAACAAAAACAAAAAAAGACTGGGGTTAGAAATGCAAAGTATTCTGATAAAGGCAAAGATAAAGTGTTTATTTACAGCTTATCTCAGAAAATGCGCTCTGTCATAGTATAACAGGTTAGTTATAAATTTAGTACATCTAGAGAATGCTTTATTTAAATATTTACTCACTGTGATAGTATACAAAAAAAAAAGACATTTATTCTGGGTGAGCTGAGACATAAAGTTGATTTTAACTACTCGTTAAAGATAACACAAAAACTGATGTAGAATGATCCAAGAACAATAAACCTTGGGGTTTTGTTCACTGTATTTGTTAACTCTATAAATTCATAAACACAAACTTTTTCATTTCAAATATTCACCTGGAAATATTAAAATATTCTTGTGAATCCTGAGCTTCAGTTCATGAGGTCATCTAAGATAATGCTATAGGAAAACTAATTTTTCTTAGAAGCATGTATGTCTGTTTCAGAAATAGCAAAGAAAGTTTGAAGAAGTGGCTGTATCCCTGTTGTAGAAGAGAGATTTGAAAGAAAACTGAAACGCACTCTAAATTAGAATCCTATCTCCCACATTTCTATCTCGACAGAGAAGAAGAGATGACCGAAGACAATAACTCCTTGACAGTGAACTTTATCCTCATGGGATTTATGGACCACCCAGATCTAACAACCCTGCTGTTTGTGCTGTTCTTTGTCGTCTATCTCATCACCATGGTGGGCAATCTTGGGTTGGTGGTGTTGATCTTCATGGATCACCATCTGCACACACCAATGTACATCTTTCTGGGCAACCTGGCTCTGATGGATTCCTGCTGTTCCTCTGCCATTACGCCTAAGATGTTACAGAACTTCTTCTCTGAAGACAGAATGATTTCCCTCTATGAATGCATGGTACAATTTTACTTTCTCTGCCTTGCTGAAAGTGTAGACTGCTTTCTTCTGGCAGGAATGGCCTATGACCGCTATGTGGCCATCTGCAGACCACTGCAGTACCACAGCATGATGTCAAAGCAACTCTGCTTTCAGATGATCTTAGGCGCCTACATCGCTGGGAACCTGCATTCCATAGTTCATATAGGACTTTTATTTAGGCTAACCTTCTGTGGATCTCACCAGATCAATCACTTTTTTTGTGATGTTCTTCCATTATATAGAATTTCCTGTGTTGATCCTTTTATCAATGAACTGATGATACTTATCATTGCAGGTTCGATTCAAATTGTAACAG
The DNA here is from genome assembly GCA_004026705.1 of Nesogale talazaci. Classification (NCBI taxonomy): domain Eukaryota; kingdom Metazoa; phylum Chordata; class Mammalia; order Afrosoricida; family Tenrecidae; genus Nesogale; species Nesogale talazaci. Next base: position 5,246 of record PVJH01017978.1, read on the forward strand.
TTATCATAGTCTTACTCTCTTATCTTTTCATTCTTTTCACTATTTTCCAAATGAAGTCCAAAGGGGGAAGAAGCAAAGGTTTATATACTTGTGCATCTCACTTCCTTTCTATCTCAATATTCTATGGTTCTCTTCTGTTCATGTATATTCGGCCCACTTCAGTCAAAGCAGGGGAAAATGAAATGCCAGTTGCTGTTTTTTATACAATAATAATTCCTTTATTAAATCCTTTTATTTATAGTCTAAGAAATAAAGAAATAATAAATGCTATGAAAAAGTTTATGAAAAGAAAGCCTCAGAACATTATAAAACAAATATCACTTATGACAAATTGATTCTATTTAAAATTTTCAAAGTCAATGATTCTGAGAAAATGGAAAGTGACCAGGTTGCATATCACATATTAAAAACTAAATTCTGATTATTCTTAAGTAAAATTATATTCAAATAATTGAGCTCAGAGAGGAGTGATTCTGCTGAATTATATTTCTAAATCTAAACTATGAGAGTCTCTTATAAGTGAATTGAATGACTACTCCCAGGTTATAGATTATGTCATGGTGAAATTAACCACAAGTTTCAATATCTTCAACAAATTCTAGCAATAAAATTCAGTGTTGAAAGTTAGCCTTCCAAATAAAGCTGAAGTGAATCTATTTAGCCATGATAGCATATTTATGTAATACCTAGACATAATTTTACTGTCACATTAATTTTGGGGTTTCACATGGGCAACTTCAGCTACGCTATTTATCAGAAATGACTTGTGCTTTTGAATTTGATAATCAAAATTTTTTATTGAATATAGATTTATAAAGAATGCATATTAAAAATACTTATTCTCCAATCAAGGACCTCTTTAATTTTAGTGTTGACATTTTCCTTCTCAAACTCTCGAAAAGAATTCTTGTATGATAATTTAACAATCATTAGTTGAAAATATTGCTATAATATTTCAATTAGTTGAAAATATGATATTGGATATTTTTATTTGAATGTTTTCACATCGATTGATAGTTGTCCATGATGCATAGAAGTACAATTCCTGAATATAATTCAATGACCTTCCTCTTTAGATAGTCTTGCTTGTTTTGTTATTAGAAAAATCAATTTCCTGAACCAAATGCAATGTGAATGTTTGATATATTATTAGCATTAACAAAAACCAGAAGATACTGTTCAGCTCAGCATGTAAGGCAGAAAATTGTGAAAACTCTAAAATGAAAGGCAAAAGTAATATTTTTGATTCATTAAATGCTTGCATATGAAAAAAAAGTAGCTCATTGAGAACCCTTTCTCTGGTAGACACCAAACTGGACCTTTCCTGTAAATGACCTTCTGATGAGCTATGCACTGTTTTCCACATTTTTAAGAATGAAAAGCATCCTCTTACTTCAATACAGTAAGTAGCTTGCCCACATTCCTGGAGGCACCCAAAGGAATCTGAATCAATGATTCCTTTGACCAAACTACTTTACTGCTTTTGACAGAAATTTAAGTCAGAGTTCACCTCAAAATTCTTAAAATCAGTAAGGAAATTAGACATTCACATATTGAGGTGGATAAATCAATGGCAGTTATACACAAGTAAAATTAGGATGCGTTGGGAATTAAGAAAATGGAGATCAATGTAGCCCGAGTTACTGAGTCATAAACTATCAACACACATGAGATGCTGAAAGGCTGAAAAATTAATTTTTGAAGGTGAAAATAGGAATAAAAGCATGACCACAGACAATATTTATGGAAATTTGTGTGAAAACTGGGTGAAGGAAGGAAGATGAGAGCAGATGCTGAAAATTGACAGAGCTATTGGTAAAAGCAGTTGAAGAGTGAAGGAAATAAGGATGGAAGTGAATCCATATACTGAAATCTTACATGTCACGTTGTTGTTTAGTGCTCTCAAAGTAATTTAGACTTCTAAAAAGTCTATGTGCAATAGAATGAAACATGGCTTTGTCCCGTGCAAACTTCAAAATAGCCCCTAAATTTGAGTCCATTGAGGAAGATATTGTGTACAATTCATCTCACTGGGTGTCTTTCTCTTTCTTGCTACACTTTTACTTTACCAAGAATTGTGAACTTCTACACTTTAGGGAATTTGAATCTGCTTAAAGCCATCAAACACCCTGCTAGCAGAGTCATATGATTTCTTTTAGAAAATTGATTAAAAAGAGAAGCTAGAAACAATGAGATGACTACAATAATACAAATATTAGTTCTTAAGAGGTTAAACTGGAAAGACTAAGGAAAGAGAGAGGCACATAGCTATACAGGACATCTTGAAAAATGAACAAAGAGTACATTGTAATTTCAGGGTAACAAAATCAAAGTGTTATCTTCTTGTCAGAATCAACCATATCATAGATGATTGTAAATTATCAGAACTTAAAACACTGTCTTGCATATTTGGGCACTCAATAACAGTTTCTGATGATGATGTCATTTTTCATTACTTTTATTGCTAGTTAATTAAAATATCTGTCATACATTGCAGCATAAAAAGTTTGTGAAAAATTTCCATGATTTATTACACAAAGAATAATGATGAGTCAGTCCTCAAAAATCTTCTAACATGGATAGATTTGAAGAAATTATTCAATCACAAAAGTACAAGTATTGTGTGACATCATTTTTATAAAATGGCAAGTAAGTATGCATACAAGAAGCAATGTTCCTTGTTGGTGAACAGAGAGGAACTAGAAGGAGGGAAGACCTGTCTTTCAATAGTCTGCTTGATGATGAGAATGGAAATATTGAATGCAGGTGAAATCTGCACAACTTGAACTAGATAAAGGATTACACTTAATATGCACAAAAAAGAAGTGACACTTTCCTGCATTTTGTAGACAATTTTACAACAGTATCATTAAGAACCAAAATATATGCATGTGTGCATTTCAGACTCATAGTGACCCCCCTATTTTAAAAGAGTTCTAAAACTGTATTTCAAAAACCTGTAGTGATAAGCCCACGATGATGTATGTATTTCAACTGAAGCCACTTTTAAATTTCTACAATGTTGTTGTATTTTTTTAAATCAAATGTAACCATTGATTTATTTCAGTTATTTTAAAAGGAGTCTTATTGGTATAAGGAGTGAAGTGTTGACACGCTAGTCAAAAGATCCGTGTTTCAAATCCACCAGCCATTCTGCAGAGAAATATGAGGATTTCTGAACACATAAAATGTATCACCTAGGATAGTAGTGGTTTTTTAAAGAAAAATAATTTTATTGGGAGCTCATATTGACATCATAATAATGCATAATTCAACTGAATCAAGCATAACTGTACAATTCCTGCTACCATCAATTCCAAAACATTTTCTTCTTTTTAAGTGTTTTTTAATGCTTAATCATTTTATTGGGGGCTCATACATGGTTTCTCACAATACATAAATACATATATTGTGTGACACTTCACATGCCTGCTGCTGTCATCACTCTCTGAACCTCCACCTTTCCGTCCGAGCCTCTGACCTCAGCCTCCCATCCCTTCCCCTCCATCCTTGCTCCCCACTCACCCACCAACACTCAAGACTCCATAAATTATTGTTTTGTCATAACCTATTAAATTAAATTATTGTTTGTCATAACTGCTCAATGTCTCCTCTTGCCCTCTCTCCCAGTGTCTGTCCCCTGGCAGAGGGTTATTGGTAGATCCTTCAAATTGACTCCCCCTCTCTACCCCACCCCCCCCTCCACCCATCCTGCAGCTTCATTCCCACTACTGGTCTTATGGGGTTCATCCATCCTGGGTTCCCCACATTTCCATTTCTCATCTCCACAGTAGTGTAGAGCTGGGACCATGACAGTTGGAGAGAGGAAGCCTTTAGGAACTAGAGGAAAGTTGTATGCTTCAATGTCACATCACTAAGCCTCACTAGTCTGTCTCCTCCCCAAGACTCCCCTGTGCGAGGGTGTCCAATTACCCACAGGTGGGCCTTGGGTCCCCACTCCGCTCTCCCACCCTTCGTAGTGACGTGGTTCTTGTTCGTTGATGTTTGATATCTGCTTCTTTCACCCATCCCGTGGTCACACATGTTAGTGCTTTTCTTCCATGTGGGCTTTGCTCCTTCTGGGATAGCTGTCCATCCATTCACCCTCAAGCCTTCACTATCCCAGGTGCTTTATCATTTGGTAGTTGGGTGCCATCAGATTTCTCTTCTCTTCTCTTCCCTTCTGTCTTCCATGATCTTGGCACAAGGGTGGGCACACAGTAATAGGATTTTTGCGCTTTGGTGCCTGATATCTGGGTCTTTCCACATCTCATGGTCGGGCAGGCTGGTGTGCATTTTTTAAGGTGGGCTTTGTTGTTCCTGGGCCACAAAACCGTTTGTTCACCCTCGAATTTTTGTGACCTCAGATGTCACATCTTTTATAGCTGGGTACCATCAGCCATCTTTACCATTCTTGCTTAATCCCCACATGTCCTCAGTGGTTGTCTCATGTGAGATCGCTCACAGTGATAAAATTTTTCCTGTTTGATGCCTGTGGCCTGGTCCTTTTGACATCTCGTGGCCACTTCTTCCCTGTGGGCTTGGATACCTCTCCGCTAGATAGCCATTTGTTTGTCTTCAGACTTTGAGACCCCAGACTGCATGCCCTTTGGTAGCTTGGTACCATAGGTTTTCTTCACCACATTTGTTTATGAACCTATTTGACTTCAGTGATCACATTGGGTCAGTGAGCATTCTGAAATGCCAAATTAGTAGAACAAAGTGTTCTTGCCTTGAGGGAGAGTGCCTGTGTAGAGATCCAAGGTCCAGCTTCTATCTTAGTATTAAACATATAAATTTATGTATCAGGATTG